>CAUYUJ010021433.1:61441-88306 GCA_963575745.1 Prorocentrum cordatum
TAGGCCCTAAGGACAAGGCGCGAGCACGAGCAAGCCAGCGCTGCCTGGACAGAGCCGAGTTCAGTTGAACGGTTTTCGAATGTAATTTGTCTAACTTGGGCCTGTTCTGGGCCTCCAGGAGCCTCCAGAAGAGGCCTTTCGGGAAGGTCTGGGGAGAAACCACAAACTTGTCACTACCATCCTGCTCCTCCCCGTGCTACCAGATGGAACAACACGGAACGAAGGGGCTTGTATGACCGCGGCGACCCTCGGCTACCAATGGGCTCGGCCGACCTATATCTCATGAGCGCCCTGGAAACCAGAAACCCTCCTGAGCCCGAGCTGGCCCTCATTCCACGCCTTGACTCTAGGAACATAATACGGCGGATCCCGGAACCCCCGAACCCAAGAACATGTTCATCTCTTGGGGGCGCATCTATACTTCCGCCGCCTTCCGCTGGCCTTCCTTTTTCAACGCGACTCCCACAGTCCAGGAAGTTTTGCGGGGGCTCCAGCGACTACCGAGAAGACGACGCGGCGCCATCGAGGTCGATCGAAGCCCAGAAAACGCACGGCGGGCACGGGTAGGAAGGCACCAACTATACACCAACACCGATCCCGGCCCAGGATCACCCTGGGCCCAGGATCGGTGTGTATACGCCCTCCTGCCCTGCGCAAGAAGGCATATACACCGATCCTGGGCCCAGGGTGATCCTGGGCCAGGATCGGTGCTGGTGTATAGCTGGTGCCCTCCGAACGGGGCGACAAGGCCCCAGCCCCAGCCCCAGCCCCAGCCCCGGCCCCGCTGGCCTCCCGCCGGCCTCCGCCGGCGGAGAGGCGGCCTCGTTCTATGCTTCCGCCGACCTCCCGCCGAGGGGAAGAGAGGGCAGCTCCCCTGGCCCTCGACAGGCAGGGCTTTTTTGGGGGGGGAACGCCGCCTCCTAACTTCGATTAGATTTGGATTTTGTTTTGGCTTTTTTTTCTTTTGTTTTTTTTGGATTGCAGTCGAAAACCTAATAAGAACGCGCGGTAAGGACGCAAGCCCGTTGGAGGCCGAAGTTGGGCTTTTTTGGGGCGGCGGACGACGAAAACCCCACGGACGCAAGAGCAAGGGAGAGCAGGGACGCAACGCAAGGGCACCCTGAGCAACGCTGCGCGTCCGCATCAGGGTTTCTGACTGTATATGGAAAGGGGGGGGGGACGCTGCAACGCCTCCCGGCTGCAGCCGGCGTTGGCCATCACGCTGCAGCCCCTCCTGCAGCAGTGCTCCACCCACCCCCGCACGCCGACTGCAGCGCCGCCAGCGCAGCCCGCTGCTCCTCCCCATCGGAGAGGGAGCGGGCGAGGCCCACGGCCGGGCGGCGACGGCCGAACCGGACCCCCGCCAAGCATCGTCGCTCCTGAAGCGACGGAGGGCGGTGCCCAGACCCCCCCCCCGCTGTGCAAAAATACAGTCGAGGCGCTGACCTGAGGAACCCTGAATAAGGAACGAGGCCCCTTTTCACCATAAAGTTAAACCTCGATGTCCGATCGGAAACCTAGAGGAACACCCGAGGCAAACTGTACAACACTCCAGGAACACCGCGCCCCTCCCCAACGAAAAGGGTTCCTTCTTCAGCGCCCCGACTGTAACAAGGGGAAGATATCCGCTACCTCCGGCCTCCGGGGGTCCTTACCGGGCCCCAGAGCCGTCACAACAACAACTCACAGGATGAACAAAAAACGGTCCCCGGGAAGGGATCACGATCTCGACGCTGCGACAGAATCACGACGTCGGGGGTCTGCGCGGCATGGGTCGGATTTGCGGGCAAAACTTGTGTCCATATCCACTGTAGCATCGGGTTTCGGGCTCCCTTCCCCAGAAAGCCGAGGAGCACTGGATATGGATAAAAAATCAGGCCCCTACTAGAGGCTCGAATTTTTATCCATATCCAGTGCGCCTCTGCCTTGCGGCGCCCCTTCCACGAAAGTCCAAGACGCACTGGATACGTATGGATATCAATATTGCCCGCAAGGTGGTCAGAGACGGTCAGACGCCAGTCAGCAAGCGGTGCTGTGCACCGGGAGCGCCCTGAGGCACAAAGGGGATCTTGGTGTCTAGGGAACCCTGAACCCCAGATGCGAGTGAGGAGGAGGAGGAGGAGGAGGAGGAGGAGGAGGAGGAGGAGGAGGAGGAGGAGGAGGAGGAGGAGAGGAGGAGAGGAGGAGGAGGAGGAGGAGGAGGAGGAGGAGGAGGAGAGGAGGAGGAGGAGGAGGAGGAGGAGGAGGAGGAGGAGGGAGGAGGAGGAGGAGGAGGAGGAGGAGGAGGAGAGGAGGAGGAGGAGAGGAGGAGGGAGGAGGGAGGAGGAGGAGGAGGAGGAGGGAGGAGGAGGAGGAGGAGGAGGAGGAGGAGGGAGGAGGAGAGGGAGGAGGAGGAGGAGGAGGAGAGGGAGGAGGAGGAGGAGGGGAAGGGAAAGGAGCACAGAGCGCGAGAGGGCAAGCAGGCGCGGAGCCCGCTCCGCGCACGGGAGCCGGCGGGGGCTGCCGCGGCAGAGGCTGCGGGCGCGCTGCGTGCGAGCAGCGGCCGCCGAGGCCGAGGCCGAGGCCCTGGGACAGAGCAGCGAGAGAGGGAGCGACGCCTCCGACGTCGCGGCCTGCTCCAGCCGTGCGCCCCAGTGTGAAGGGGCCCCAGGACACAGAATTAGATACACACACGCATAAACAGATTCCCTATACTTATTTTCCCACACGTTCTGGGTTTCTGTCTTCCCCCCCACTTCCCACAGTTTCCCATCTTTTCGGGGGCATCGAGGATTCCTTGTGTTTGTGTGCTTCTTATCCTCCCGACCAATGGTTACCACCGCGGGTTCGTGTCTTGTCGACCCCGGCGTCGATTCCCAACACCGCGGGGATCGTTCAACCTTAAAAAACTCGGCTGTTTCCGAAAGTTCAGATCGTGCAACATCGACCGATTCTGGGTGGCCGGCGGCGTTCAACGTTGAACGCCAGCGGAAGGGTCGCCGCCAGTCGACACGACGCGAACCTACCGTACTCTCGATCCCTCTCCTGGGGACAACTTTCCATCGGGATGGATTTTTAGATTGCCCCAGAACCGAGAAGCGGCCCCAGGAGGTCCACCCTGATGCAGACTTGCCAGAACTGAAAAATCCGCCAGAGGCCTAGGAACAGAGCTGGGGACCAGATCGACGATCGGGGGGAGAAGCACATAGAAAACCTGCCCTCGAACGGTCACGGTCAAGAGCTTCTGCTCAGCACGTCCCCGGCGGCGGCCCCGGTGACACTTCATATGCCCGGCGAGCTGGTAGCGTGTCGCTCCGCTCCGCGGGACGGGAGGCTTGGGAGGAGCCCTGCTGACGCTCAGGGACCAGGACGTGAATCGCGTGTCGCGCAGCAGCTCGGTGGGCCAGAACCGGCGGCACGACACGCTAGGCCCAAACCCCTGACCGCAGGCCCGGCGCCCCGCAAGGCCTGGCCTCGAGGGCAAGGCCCGGCGCCCCGACCTTCCGGGCCACACGAGCACACCGGACGTCTGAATGGCCAAAGGCCGCCCAAATGCCGCACCAGCCCTGCGGGCACGCTCAGCGGCATGAAGATCAGCCTGGCGAAGAATCCGACCCCGTCTGAACGCGAGGCAGGTGTGAGCAGGATGTGCCGAGAGGGCGTGGCGGCGCCATGCAAACGCACTCGCTGGTGCCCTATAGGTGGAGCTCCCTCGGGGCCTGGAGACGTGTGAGGGGCGTGCCGAAGGGGAGCGGAGACGCCATGCGATCGCAACCAGTGGGGCCCTGGCCCTAATTCGTTGGAGCTCCCCAGGGGCTAGGAGACGCGTGTGGAGCGTGCCGAAATGGGCGCGGCGGTGCCATGCGAACGCAACTACCAGGGCCCCAGGTTGAGTTACCAGCGGGGTATGATTTTCGCGAGAAGTGTGCCGAAATCGGCGCGGCGGCGCCATGCGAACGCATCAAATGGGACCTTTGGTAGAGCTCCCTGGGGGTGGGGCGGCAGGACATGTGCGAGTGGTCAGCCGAAGTAGGCGCAGCGGCGCAATGCGATCGCAACCAGTGGGGCCCTAGGTGCAGCTCCCTGGGGGGCAGGAAAGACGTGATGGGGTGTTTCGACGTGGCCGCGCCAGCGCCACGCGAACGCACCAAGTGGGTCCCTAGGTGCAGCTCCATGCGGGGACGAGAAACATGTGAGGGGTGTGCCGACCTGGGCGCAGCGGCTCCATGCGAACGCACCCACTGAGGCCATAGGCGGGCCCCCCCCCCCTGGAGGGCAGGGAACGCGCGAGAGGTGTGCCGACATCGGCGCGGCGGCGCCATGCGAACGCAACCGCTGGGTGCCCAAGTGGAACCCCCTGCGGGGCACGTTCCGAAAGAGGTATGTATCAAAAAGGAGGGTGCTACTTGGAAAAACGCAGGTTGCGAAGAGCCTTGACGCAACGGATTCGATATATCCAACAATTGCGTACTTCCAGCATGGTGCATATGTTGTTGGACAATATTGCGTACTGGTTTGTTGTTTTTCCGGTTTGCAGATGAGCCCGAGGTGCCGAAGGATGATTGAGGATCATCTGTAGAACTCCAGGCCTGCAAACCGCGGCCCCTGACCCACGCCCAAAGGGGAAAGCGTGACAACAAGCAAGGCGGCCCGAGGGAGAAACATGACAACGAGTAGAGTCACTTATGTGAGCCTGCAGACGACCGCCCCTGACCCAGACCATCTGGCACGGCAAGGCACCACCAAAGCGTTGTCGGAACGACGACCGTCGCGCTGAACCAATCGCCCTACACGCGGGCTTGGCCGAACTGCATTTCGATGCGAGGCACGAGGAGGCGAAGGATGGAGGGCGGAGGGGCGAGGGCAGAGCAGAGGGCAGAGCAGCCAACGGCAGCTTCTGTGCCACTGGGCTCTTCGGGATCGCTGCGGCCAGCCCGACCGACCAACGAAGTCGACATCCGAGCCTGGGCTGCTCGACTACACAGGAGGAGGGGGAGGAGGTGGAGGAGGAGGAGGAGGAGGAGAAGGAGGAGAGGAGGAAGAAGAGAGGAGAAGAGGAGGAGGAGAGGAGGAGGAAGGGGAGGGGGAGGAGGTGGAAGAGGAGGATGAGGAGGAAGAGGACGAGGATGATGATGATGATGCTGATGATGATGATGAGGAGGAGGAGGAGGAGGAGGAGGAGGAGGAGGAGGAGAAGGAGGAGGAGGAGGGGGAGGAGGAGGAGGAGGGGGAAGAGGAGAGAACGCGCCGAATGAGGCGCCAGGGGGCAGCTGGCAGGGCAGGCCGCCGAGCTCTGGCGCACGTGGGCAAGCGGCAAGAGACGCCGCGCGCGGACGCGCGGCCTCCTGGCCCAGGAAGGCAACGGAAGCGGAAGGCAAGCAGGCAGCAGACGCTCAGGGAAAACACGGCCGCGGGGCGTGATCCACCAGGCCCCGCCACTCAGGCGCGCGTGCGGGGGTCCCCGCGGGGGGTGCGTGAGCTGCGGCGTCGGCGGGCCGCCCAGGTCGCGCTTGGTTCACGGCTCAGCTCGCAGCCCTGGACCTGCCTGGCGGCCCGGCGCCCGAGCTCGGCGCCGCTTGCAGCAGCAAGACGCTGGCGCCGCCACTCCCCGTCGGAACAGCCGCGACTCCGCGACTGCTTGGTCGCGAGAGTGCGGGGGATGGCTGTCGCTCGGGGGCGGGGCCCGCCGTAGCATGTGAAGACTACCGCGCGCACGGGGTGGCACTCGACCTTGCGTCGGCGCGTGGTGGCCGTGCAGTCTGGGCCGGCGGCCACGGCGTCGGGCGAGGTCGCGCCGACATCCGGGGCTGGGAGGCCGTTGCCCAGGGCGACGACGAAAGCGTCTGCTGGCCCACGCCAGGGGTCTCGAGCTCGCCCGGGTGGACCCAGCGCGGCTGCAGCACAGAGCGTGAACACCCAGCCCGGACCAGGAGGGCACTTCCGCTGATGCCGCAGGGGACGGGGTCGAGGGGTCCTACTGCGCCGACCCGAAGGCGGCGGGCCTCGACGAAGTCGGTGGAGTCAGGCACTGGGCCTTTGTGCTTGGACAGGTTCCAGAGCCAGGTGGTATGGTCGCAGACAGGGTGCTCTAACTCGTTGAACCGCCGCAGCGCCACGTCGTCGCCCGCACCCCAACCGAAGCCGCACCACTTCCGTCGATCACTCCCAACAAAGCGCTCCTGGGTGCTAGAAGTTATATATATATATATACACATAAATACATGTATATAAATCTATACATATGTATATAATGTATGTAAAAATAGTGTGTCTGGATTGGGGCAGCTTGGGCCTCTTGAGCCTCTTGGGGGCCCAAGAGGGCTTCAAGACGGCGCAAGCTGGCCTCAAGACGGACCCTGATGGCCCCAGACGGCCTAGGATGTCCCCAAGAGGGCCACAGAGGCCGCCAAAATCGCCCAAGATGGCCCCCCAGAGGATCCCCAAACGGACCCTGGAAGCAAGAACCATCGATCTTCTGATGGCTTTCAACACATGTGTTGCATTCTCACCTTTTGTGTACTCTCGGGCCCATGACGGCCCAGGCGGACTCCAAACTGGCCCCTAGACGGCCCCCGAGGGCACCCAAAGGGCCCAAGACTGCCCATGGGGCACAAATAGGCCCCCAAGACGGTCCAAGAGGCACCCAAAACAGCCCAACAGGACCCTACAAGAGCCTCAAGGCGGCCCTGAGAAGCCGCCAAGACGGCCTCCGAACAGGCCAGATGGAGCAACAGCGCCCCAAGACTGCCCAAGACGCCCCCAAGAGGCCCCAAAGAGGCCCCCAGGGAACAACTTCACTGCACGTGCTCCAGACGTGCACCCAGCTAAGCGATGGGGGGCAACGGTATGGGGGAGAACTGGCGTAGGGGGAGAGGCATCGGCCTGGAATCGGCAATACATCGCCGATAGATCGGCGATAGGCCCTCGATAGCAAATCCGAACGTTCCTGGGCAGAGTGGGGCGACCAGGCCCCTATCGACGATGAGTGGGCGATTGGGGGTCGACGCATCCCCCCCCAGACCTATCCCCCACTATCGTTGGCCCCGAGAAAGGAATCTGACCCAGATCGAAGATCCAGGGACAGGCCTGGCGCAGGGACCCCAGGAGCCCCCACCCCGAAAAGGCTTCCATCAGGCCCCCAAGAGGAAAAGCGCGACGAGAGGAGGAGGAGGAGGAGGAGGAGGAGGAGGAGGAGGAGGAGGAGGAGGAGGAGGGAGGAGAGAGGAGGAGGGAGGAGGAGGAAGAGGAGAGGAGGAGGAGGAGGAGGAGGAGGAGGAAGAGAGGAGGAGAGGAAAACGAGAAAAGAAGAGGAGCGAGCGGAATGCCTGTCTGGCCGCGACTTCCGCAAAACGGCGCGGATCTGTCGCCGCGCCGCTTGTTTTCGACGCGCCCGAGTGGACGACGCCGACGCCACGGCAAACCCACCGGCAGACCCCGCGGCCCGCGCCCCGAGTCGACGAGGGGCCGGCGCCGCGGCAGACCCCACGGCAAACCCGCCGCGCCCGAGGCGGCGCTTGCCCTGGTGGCCGAGGCGCCCTCCCCGAGACATCAGGTCGCGCGTCGGAACATCCACCTCCTCCTCCTCCTCCTCCTCCTCCGCCTCCTCCTCCGCCTCTTCCTCCTCCTCCTCCTCCTCCTCCTCCTCCTACTCCTCCTCCTCCTCCTCCTCCTCCTCCTCCTCCTCCTCCACGGCGCGGCGACATCTGTCCTCGATCGAACATCCACGGACGGGCCCGGCGGCCGCGGAGCAACTCCCACGGGACGCCCCGCGGCCCCGCGGGCGTCCTCCGGGCCGCCCTCGGCGGGCAGCAGCAGCGGGCGGGCGGCCACCGCCAGCAGGCGCGCGAGGTCGTAGGGCACCTCCTGCGCGCCGGCCCAGGGCCCGCCAGGAAAGGCCCCCCGCTTCATGCGATGGCCGCCCCTGGCGGCGCGCAGAGAGGGGGTAGGGGGAGGGGGGGAGGCTTCTCAGGAGGAGGCTGCTTCTTGGAAGGCGCGGGGCTGCTCCTGCAGGTGTAGGGCCGGCGCCTCCGGAGAAGCGGCCTTCTTCTGCGAAGCCACCCCTCCTCCCACACCCCCTTCTGCGCGTGGCCGACGTCCCCAGACCCGGCCATGCTCGCGTCTTGAAGAAATCACCAATGGGAGGATCTCGGTTATGGACGGCTTCCGGGGGCTCGCGCTGGGCCCCAGGACCGTCCAAACACGGTCGGACGAAAAGCTGGCGGGGGGAAGGGACTCCTCTGGGGACCCCCTACGAAAACAATAGCGAGACATCGCATGTCTACAAAAAGGCGCCCGGCACTGGTCCAAACAGGGCCGAGCGAAAGATATTGGCAGCGACGGACCATTGCTCAGAGGCGGGCGGCGCCTTCCCAACACCGCGTGCGCGACCGCGTGGGCGCGTCAACGGCGAACAACACCGAATGGCCAACATTCGGGCCGTCGTCACGACATCCGCCTGCGTCGCAGTGGACGGGGCCATCGGATGCGCCCGTGCGAGCGAAGGCGAGGAAGAAAGACGCAAGCCAACGAAGACCTGGGGTGTGTTCGTTTTCTCTCGTACTTCGAAAAGGGCCCACATGGTCGTGACGATGGTGATGGTTGCTACGATGATTCCACTGATGACGACGATGACGACGATGATGATGCTGGTGGTCGGGCGCTGAATTAAAGGGGTTCAGGAGCGGTGCAACGCTGACCTTATTGGGTTCAAATAAGTAGCGCGCCCCAGGGCATGGGGAAACCAAAAGGTACCGATAATGCTACTCCCCAGGCCTCTCCTGGGGTGCGTTCTGACCAGGACTCCGAGGCGAATCCAGCGGTGGCGACGAGGGCCTTCCAGGAGGCCGAAAACTAAGAACACAGAGGCCCGAGGCCCCCTGAGGGCCCACGGCTGTGACCCAGGGCCCAGGCTGGCGCCGCCAAGAATTTGCAAGCGGAGTCCAGCCGACGAGGACGGGCGCCCAAAGGAAGGCCGCCCACGCTGCAGGGGCCGCCAGGACCCCACGGGCCGCACGCGGCCCACGCGGAGGCTGGCCGTCGCTCGGACGTCCATTCCCTGTGCTTTAATCGGCTTCGTGCGTGGCTTTTTTTTGTTGCCAAATGATCAAGGATGCTCCTCGATGGTCCTCGCCCGCGCGGCAGGGAGAACGGAAGCGAACCCAGCGTGGCCTGGGCCCCCCAAGGGCGAGCCGTTGTGGCTACAGGTGGCGCATTCGCACATTCTGACCTCGCCATCGCTCGGACGTCCATTCCCTGTGTTTTTGTTGCGGTGTCGTGCGTGGCTTTCTCGCCCAATGATCAAGGATGCTCCTCGATGGTCCTCGCCGAAAGAAAAATGCACACGTCCGAGCGATGCCAGGTGCGCACGTCCGAGCGATGCCAGGGGCACACTCGCACACTCTCGCATGCACGTGTCGCCCAATCGTACTGGCTGACGTTTCCTTGAGTCAGGAGGGCGTAAGACCCGGGTACAGGGGACTCGGAAATCCCCGACGAGGTCGTCAAAAAATGACGAGGCCGAGCCTGCATTTTGACGAGGCCTCCCGCTGCAGACATCCCACGAAACTCCTCTTCGTCAAAATCCGAGGCGCGGTCGTCAAAAAACGATGGCGAACCCGAGTCCTGGCAAACCCGGGTCTTACGCTCCCCCGATTGAGGCATCTCTGGTTCCAGACGCTCCCCATGGAGCAGTGCAGACAGAAGCAGCGCGCGCGGAACGCTTTTTGTTGCACGCGCGCCCCTGCGGGCGCGCCGGCGGCAACACCCGCGGCGAGCTGCCGCGGCGCTGCCGCACTCGCCGCGCGCCCCCGCGCCTCGCAGGCGAAGGCGAGCGGCGGCGGCGAGGGCCTCCGGAGGGGAGCCCCCCAAAAAATGACGAACGAACAACACACACCCATACCCATAGGGAGGTCGGAGGGAGAAGGGCTGGCTATGGGTATGGGTGCGGGTTGTCGGACCCCTGGGAAGGCTCCCGTTCGAGCGGGGACCCCCATCCGACAACACGCACCCACAGCTCATTTCGTCCCCCCTATGGGTATGGGTGCGTGTTGATCGTTCGTCAAAAAAAGGAAAGCGGGGAGAGGGGAGCGACGTTCGGCTGCTCATTCTGGGGACCTTCCTGGAGCCACTCGCTCCTCTCGTGCGTCGAAGCTGCGTCGAACGTCCGTCGATGTGAGTCGATCTTGAGTCGAACCTGAGTCGGACCTGAGTCGAACTTGGGCCGAACTTGAGTCGAACTGGGGTCGAACAGATCCGTTAGGTGGGCCCCAGAAAGGTCCCCCAAACGGGCATTTAACGATGTACGAGCGATAGGTCGTGGCGAGGGGCGCGCCCACCGGGCCCCCAAGAGGGCCGCCCTAGGTGCACCCAGCGTGAGCACTGATGCCACCGAGGGCCCACGCATCCACTTTCCGTTCTCCGGGAGCTAGCAGGACGAAGCCAGGGCGAGTATAGCATCGGGCGAAGATAGGTGGAACATCTCTGAGATCAGGCGGCTATGGAGGGCGTCTCGGGCGCTGCGGCCCTCTCGGGGCGTTCTGGAGCGCTACAGCGTTCCGGCACGCGCTGGAACAGATTTAGCCTCGTCCTGGCCTCGTCCGGACGAAAGTTATCCTCGCCGCCAGCAAACATCGATCCTCGACGCCAGCAAAAATCTACCACCTCGACGCCAGGTCAGCCTCGACGCCAGCAACAATCGATCCATTGGATTGCAAAAAAAACCTGGATTGAACAAAAAAACCTAGGATTGCAAAAAAACCCTGGATTGCAAAAAAAAAAAAACGGATTGCAAAAAAAAAACCTTCCTTTTTGCAATCCTTCGAAGGATTGCACAACAAAAAAGCCTTTTTGCAATCCTTTTTGCAATCCTTTTTGCAACCCCCGACGAGATCCGACGGGGCGGGGGTCGGGGCCTCTGCCGCGCTCCCCTCCTCGCCTCTCCGCCGCGCCCGCCCGCCCTCCGAGGGGCTCCACGCTGGCGACGGGGCCCCGCCTCGGGGGGCAGCGCGTCGAGTCGGCAGCGGCGAAGCGGGGCTCGAGTGAAAAGCAGTGCGTTCCGTTTTCGCTCTGCTTTTTCGTCCTCCCTCCTCGTTCTCAGGAGGAACACAAACCCACCTCGCTTTTGACAGCCCTCGCTTCCAAGAGATGCCAGGCGATGCCAGACTGCGGCCTGTGCTGGTCAGGCCGCTTGACGAGGAGGCGCGTGGAACGACTTGGTTTTTCCTGGAAGCGAAAGCGGGGTAGGTCATTCACGCTCCGAGTTCTGCCTTCGTTCCACACTTGCTGCAACCCGAAGCCAAAACGGAAACGGTCCACGAACTTGCCGAGCACACCGCTCATGACTACCTACCAGACCACCCCAACCCAACCCGAAGACCCGAATTTCGGGTGGGGGGGGGTAAGGGTTCCACGTGTGTTTTCTCTCGATGTTTCCCGACCCCCCCCCACTGGAAATCGAGGGTCAATTTGGGCCTTCGGGTTGAGTCAGCATCGGCGAAGCAGGGCTCGACTTAAACAGTGCTTTCCGTTTTCGCTTTGTTTTTTCGTCATCCCTCGTTCTGCCTTAGTTCCACAGCTGCTGCAACACGAAGCCCAAACGAAAACGGTCCACGAACTTGCCGAGCACACCGCTCAGCTCGAACCCTGCGGCGAAGCGTCGCCGATGGACCGGCGACGGGCCACGGACGGGGCGAGGCCGCGCGCTCCCGGGCGGCGGGGAGGGCCACCCCGGGCCCGTATTCCTCCTCATCCTCCTCCTCCCTCCTCCTCCTCCTCCTCCTCCTCCTGCTCCTCCTCCTCCTCCTCCTCCTCCTCCTCCTCCTCCTCCTCCTCCTCCTCCTCCTCCTCCTCCTCCTCCTCCTCCTCCTCCTCCTCCGCGCTGCCCCCTGAGCCACTCCCCCCCCCCCTGGCCATCGCTCGGACGCCCATTCCCTGTGCTCTCTTCGGCGTCGTGCGTGGTTCTTTCTTCGCCCAATGATCAAGGATGCTCCTCGATGGTCTTCGCCGAAGGAAAAATGCACACGTCCGAGCGATGCCAAGCCCCCCCCCCCCGAGCCTCGCCCCGTGCCGCTCCCCGCCGCGCCCGCCCTCCTCACTGCAGGCCTGAGGACGGCCGCAGCGCCCGACGCGCCCCCGCGGGCCCGCGGGGGACCCAGCCACGGGCACGGGCAGGTGGCCCCCGGGGCACGAGTGGCCTCTGGTGCGCGGCCTGGTGGAGGGCAAATCCACTCCTCCATCCTCCTCCTCCTCCTCTCTCCTCCTCCTCCTCCTCCTCACTCCTCCTCCTCCTCCTCCTCCTCCTCCTCCCCTCCTCCTCCCTCCTCATCCTCATCCTCCACCTCCATCCTCCATCCTCCCTCCTCCTCCATCCTCCTCCTCCTCCTCCTCTCCCTCCTCCTCCTCCTCCTCCTCCTCCTCCTTCCTCCTCCTCCTCCGCCTCCTCCTCCCTCCTCCTCCTCCTCCCTCTCATCCTCCTCCTCCTCCTCTCCTCCTCCTCCCCTCCCTCTCCTCCTCCTCCTCCTCCGCCTCTCCTCCTCCTCCTCCTCCTCCTCCTCCTCCTCCTCCTCCTCCTCCGCCTCCTCCTCCTACGCGCGCCCGCCAATGCTGGGGTACGGGGGCAACTCTCGACAGGCATTCGTGAGAACAACAAACCGTCCAAGGCTGCGAAGCCCAGTGAAGGGACGATCTGTTGGCCATGGGGGTGAGTCCTGAATTCTGACATTCAGCCGCCGCTCGTCGGCACCATGTACGGTTTGAGCGGTGCGCACGGGGACCTTTGATTGATTGCCTGGTAGTGATGCAGCCATGCCCCGCTGCCGATGCAGCGTCTGGGGGCGCTTGGCCTCCCTGCCTATGTAGCATCAAGCCAGACGAATCTTCATCAGACAGAAGTAAACCAGATGATGCGGGATTACAGTCGAGGCGTTGACCCAAGGAACCCTAAATAAGGAACGAGGCCCCTTATTCTCATAAGTTAAACATCGATGTCCCATGGAATCAGGAAGACCTGAGGCAAACTGTTAAACAATCAAGGAACACCGAGCCCATCCCCAACGAAAAGCGTTCTTTCTTCAAGGCCCCGACTGTATGCATGTGTGGGCTGGTTTTCGACCACGGACATGCCGGATTTCACCTCCCAGGAATTAATCCCTAATGGGGGTGCCCCTGTGGCCCCGCACCCGGAAGCCGCTCCGGCGAAGGGTGCTACTCCTCGGGGGCGGCCAAGGAGGAGGGCGTCCAGAGGGGGGCTCGCAAAAATCGTGGCCCGTGGCCCGAAGTATGTGCGAGGACGAAAGAACGCACTGAACGGAGCCAGGGAAGGGACATCATGGCCCCGGCCATGGTACTCACCCCGCCCCTCCCCCTACAGTCAAAAACCCTAATAAGGACGCGCGGTAAGGACGCAAGACCCTTGGAAGCCGAAGGTGGGATTTCTGGGGCGGCGGACGACGAAAATCTCAGGGACGCGAAAACAAGGAAGATCAAGGACGCAAGGGCACCCTGAGCAAAGTCGCGCGTCCTTATTAAAGTTTTTTGACTGTATTCATCATCCCCCCCTGCGATTGGCCGCCCCCGAAATCTTGCGCGCGGCCCAAAAAGGACGGGCGCCCACGCGGGGCTCAGTCGCACCGCACCAGGGCGCCGCGGGGCGCCGGGAACGCCCGCAGCGCGTCCTGCCAGACGCGCTCCGTGATTCCTCGCCGGGAGGGGCACGGAGAACGAGGAAGCCAGCCTTGGAGGAGGAGCGAAGCAGGGGAGGAGCGAAGAGGAGGGTTAGGACGAGAATGAGGATGAGGATGAGGCGGAGGAGGAGAAAAAAGAGGAGGAGGAGGAGGAGGAGGAAAAGGAGCGAGGGGAACAACATGGAAGAGGAAGGGGCGGAGGAGGAGCCTTTTTCGGGGCTCCAGCGCCGCCACCAGAGGCGCTCGTGGCGCGATCGCCGCTCCCCTTGCAAGCCCAGGTGTGCACCTGCACCGATCCCGGCCAGGCCCACCCAGGGCACAGGATCCAGCGCCTACGCTCTGGCCTGGGCAGGCATACGTGTTTGTTTCCGCGCCGACGCCGATCTTGGGCCCAGGACGAGCCTGGCCGGGAGCCGCGAATGTTGGTTCCCTCCGAGGGGGGGGGGGGGGGGGGGCATCACGAAGAGGAGGGGTCCTGGAGGTAAGGGCTCCTGGACATTGCGCCGCCGACTCCGAAGGGTGCGCGGTGTGCAAAGGGCGCGGCTTGCAACCCGCACCCTTGGGGGATGGGCGAGGACCTCGACAGCGATTATCCTAAAAGAATGGAGGTCGCGGCTCGGCGCGAACCTGAACAAATCCAGACCTGTCTGCGCCTCGGGGTCGACAGGGAACCTGGCGAGCAACACCGCCAAGAGGGCATCCACCCCTGTCCTCGTCGCAGCGCCCCACCAGTCACACAGGTCCAGCTGCTGGACTCCAGCACCGCGCCATGCTGCAGGATCTCCACTGAGACCTCGTCTGCGATGGTCCGCGCCGTCGCGCTGAGGGCGAGGCTCAGCATGGGCCCGTGGAGCTCCGCGCTGAGCTTGGTGGCCGCTATCCACCGTCGCACGCCCCGCGCCCATTCTATGATGTGTACGGGTACGCCGCGTCGTGTTCCAGCTCTGGGCTCCACCTTGTCGGGGTCTCGGTGGACGCCACGGCTGCGGCCTGTCTGTAGTGGTGGGGCGCCGCGCCGAAGATGTGATGGAGCCAAGCATTCAAGGGGCGGGGGTGAAAATATCCCACCCAATCCACTGAGCGTGCGGCAGATCAAGAGGCGCAGGAGGAGGAGGAGGAGGAGGAGGAGGAAGAGGAGCAGGAGGACGGGAGTGGGGGAGGAGAAGGAGGACCATCGCAAACCGAAGGTGGATCAACGATGCTGCAAGACACCCTCTCGTGACAAGTCGCCTCCTCGCAGGTCCCTGCTCGCCCCCTGCTTTCGCCACAGGAAGGACGGAGCACCCACTTGAAAGACCAGCACCCCGTGGGCCTGCCATTCGGGCGAGAGCGTCGTGCTGCACAGGAGCTGCCTCACATCCTTCTAGCACGTACCGTCCGGCGCGCGCGTGCTCACACAACTCAGCGAGGTGCCCAGCGAGATCCATGTCTTGAAAAAAAGGGCCGCCCCCCACCCGCACAACAAGTGCACAACACCAGGCATCCGACCGCCCCAAGGTTTTTGGTGCGTGGGCCCTAGAGGCCTGGATCCCTTCCACAGGGCCGGCGCTGCGCCCCGAGTCGTTCTGTGACGGCCCCGAGGCATGGCGATGGCCCACGGAGGTCGAAAGCTGCCCCAGACACGCGGCGTGTTGCATTTTTGGGGGAGCGGCGGATCTCTGGGAGCGGCGGATCTCTGGGACTCTACGGTCAACCCGCACAGTGAGGGTGGGCGACCTTCCCAGGAGTACCCTCGCATCCCTGCCTATTAGGTCCATCTTTGGCCGCTTTCGTCGGCCAACCTCGTTCGAACAACGTTCACATGGGCCTCCAAAGCCCTGGCCTCCTTACCGCGCATCCTTGCGATACGGGTTGACCGTGCACTTCTGGCTGTGAGCACAGGGAAAGTCCCGAGCGAGAGAGAGAGAGCACCATTCCGAGCAAACCAAAAAGGAGCCGCCCTCCCTCCGCGCAGCGGCCAGGCGGCACCTGTGGAGGCTTTTCTGGCCCTCGGGCCCAAACTGGAAGGGGGCCCAGACACACACACACACACACACACACACACACTTGGCGTCGGCGGCTGGGCAGAGCGACTGCGCCGGCGGAAAGACACACACACAACCAAATAGACACGACGCCCGGGATCCCCCTTACAGTTTCCTATGTTTCCTCGATGTTCGTCTCCCCCTCCACTTCCCATGCTTCCCGTATTTTCTTCCTGGGAATCGACGAGTCTTTGTGTCGGTGTGGATGTTCCCTGCTAATCTACGATGTCTCAAGCGAGAACCCCGTTTCGAAAAGAAACCGTCGCCCATCCTTGTAACCACTGCAAACTTTCAGGACGAATGTGCGCAGCGCCATGGCGAGAACCCAATTTTGAAAGCGTCCCGTGCTCCAACCGTCTACATGTTGAGAGTTGGTGCAAAGGTTAGTTCAAGGCGAAGACGAGCTTTGTGTTGATAACCGCTGGAGTCGGTGGTCCACCTTTGTAAATGTTCCGCGATTGTAATTAACGCAAACGTGCGCGGCAATAAAAAGCGAGAGCCTCATGTCGACAAAGTGCACCCATGCAGGCGTGTCGAGCAAAGTGCTTGCGCAGCAGGGCCGACAACAGCTGCTCGAGACAGCTGCAAGACACCCGTTTCCCCACATTTCCCTCCTGTCGAATCCCGCCACCCCCAGCTGATTGGCTCGAGGTTCGAGAGTCGGGGTTCCTGGACGCGTTCGTCCTTTAGAACTCCGGATGCCTGCGGGAACCTCTGGAGTATAGGCCTCCTAGATGGGGTCTGAAGAGACGGGGTCGGAGGATCCTGCCGCATCGCCGATATATCGGCGATGCATCGCCGATGCATTGGTGATGCGCAAGCGATACGGGCAAGGCATCGACGACGTCGGCGAGGAGAACATCGGGTTCCGCATCGTCGATGCATCGGCGATGCAGCGGGATCCTCCGACACCATCTACTCGGACCCTATCTACGAGGCCTAGATGGAGGTCCCTCGAAGACGGAGGCCGGGGGGAAAAGAGGGCTCCTCCAGGGCAAAACACGGACGTGACACCCAGGGCCGCGACGTCGGTGCAGTTGCCGGGCTCGTTGTCGAAGAAGAGCATGTCCTGGAAGCTGCACCCGGTGGCGCTGGCGATCTCCTCGAAGTGGCGCACCTTGCTGCCGCCGTGGATCTGGCAGACGGTCACGATGTCGCTGAGCGCGCGCGATCTGTCGCCGTCCCTGGTCTTGAACTTGGCCAGCAGCTCCCGGGCCCAGGATGGCGCATCGCAGCACGATGCCACTGCGACGGGGACCCCGTTCCAGCGCGGGTCCTCCGAGAGCTCCCACATCATCGCAGGCACCCCCGAGCAGAGGGCGACGCTGTTTCCGCGGCGGTCCTTCATCGAACCGTCGGACTGCGGCTCGAAAGGGCCCCCCCCACGTCTCCACTTGAGCTGGTACATCTCTGGGTGCCACAGGCAGCCGTCCAGGTCGAACACGACGCACCTGGGGGCCGTGTTGTTTGATCCACGTCATTACGTACCGCCGGAATCCGAACACGTCGGGCCGTGCCGTGCCGCCCTGCGCTGCCCAGATCTGCAGAGACCTGCCCGAGACTCCCGTCGAGTCCTGGCAGCCCGTCAGGCGGACAGGGCCGCCTCCCGGCACCAGCAGCCAACAGGCTGCGAGCATCGAAGCGGCGGCGAGCCCTTCGATGCTCGCAGCAGCCTGGAGGAGGAGGAGGAGGAGGAGGAGGAGGAGGAGGAGGAGGAGAGGAGGAAGGCTCCTCCCTCCTCCCTCCTCCTCCCTCCTCCTCCCTCCTCCCTCCTCCCTCCTTCCTCCTCCCTCCTCCCTTCTCAGATTTGGTGGTCTCCAAACAAGGTGGTGAGACACCCGGTGGTGACCCCGATTCCCCCCAAAGAACAATTCTGGGTCACCACCGGGTTTGGGGGGACACGCGGTCGCCACGAGGTTTTGCGTTTCCTGGGCCAGGCAGCGCTCGAAAACCATTACCCAAATCGCCCCAAACTCACCACCAGGTGTTCTCACCACCACGTTTGGGGTCCGCCAACAGATCCAGGACGGCTCCAAGACTGCCCCGGGCCGCACCGGGATGGCTGCAAGAGGCGCCACGACCTGCCCGAGGCGGCCCAAGGACCCTCCCGAGGCCCCAAGCTGGCAGCAGCTCCACAGCAAGTTCCAGAACCATCGCGCCCAGCACGGTCCCAAGACCCCAGTAGAAATCCGCCGACACCGTTGGCGTGTGGAAGACGCTGTTCTGTTTGACTCGACGCCGTCGTCGTCGTCGTCGCCGTCAGCGTCGGCGTCGTCGTCGTCGTCCTTGTCTTCGTCGTCGCCGTCGCGTTTGGCCCCTCTTGTTGCACCGTGGATGCGTTAGCTTTATGGCAAAAACTAAGTGGTATAAGCCATGTGGTGCGTCATATGTGGTGCAAGCTGTCTGGTGTAAGCTATGTGGTGCAAGCTGGTGTAGGTTGTGCGCAATCAGATGTTTCTGCAGGCTGTGTGGTGTAAGCTATGTGGTGCAAGTTGTGTGGTGCAAGCTACGTGGCGCAAGCGAGCTGCGTGGCAAAAGCTACGCAGTGCAAGCCGATGCCGCCGCCCAGCGAACGAGGCTGGCACCAGGCGAAACCCTCGGCGGGCCAACCCGGCGCAAGAGGTGCCCGCCAGGCGCAACCACGAGGCGCCCGCGAGCGCCCGCGGGCCAGCGCCGAGCGAAACCTCGGCAGACCCGCCCAACACGAAGCGCCCGCGCGGCGCCCAAGGGCGCCCCGCCAAGCAGGCTCCGGGCGAAATCCGGGCAGGCCCATCCAATGCCAGAGTCATTCCAGCAAGGACCCCAGAAGTGCAAGCACGGTTTGGCGAATGGTGTGCTTCGTCTTGTTTCCGAGGCTGTTCGGCCTGTGATCGCTTCGGGAAGGCTTCTGAGAGCGCTCAGAAACACAGACGCACATTTCGGCTTCCAGACTGCTCAAGACAACCAAAGAACCCCCTGAACGGCCGCAAGACGCCGCAGGACCATCCAAAGACGGCCCAACCATGCTCCCCTGGGCTCCAGGGTCCACCCAAGGTTCCCCAAGAGGCCTTCGGGAGCCCCCCAAGAGGCCTCCGGCTGGGCCATCACATGCGAAAGGCGTTGCAGACCGAACGTGAATCCGGAGACCCCTTGAAGTCTTTTTTCTCCTGCATGATCACGACCGCAGTGCACGAGCAAACGCATGAGGCCCGTCCCGGGGCACTGAGCATGAGATCCGCTTCCCCTCACGGGGGCTATGAACGAGCCCATCGGATACAGGCACGGGCATGACGGCGGTAATCGGAGACCCCTTGAAGTCTACGGCGTATGAGCATGTTGTCCCGACCCAAACCCCTCCCCTGGGAGCTCTGGCCGGTTTGGGAGGGGGGAGGGGAAGTGCCAGCAGTGCCGGCGGCCCCAGCCGCCCCGGGCCTGCTCCCGGACGGCCTCCGACGGCTTCGAGATGGCTTCCACAGCCTCCAAGTTGTCTCGCCATCCTCTTCTCCTCCTCCTCCTCCTCCTCCTCCTTCTCCTCCTCCTCCTCCTCCTCCTTCTCCTCCTCCTCCTCCTCCTCCTTCTCCTCCTCCCTCCTCCCTCCTCCCTCCTCTCTCCTCCCTCCTCGCTCCTCCTCCTCCTCCTCCTCCTCCTCCTCCTCCTCCTCCTCCTCTTCCTGCTCCTCCTCCTCCTCCTCCGTTCTTCGCGGGACCCCAAGCGGCACCAAGAAGTCTCAGTATGGCCTCGGGACAACTCTGGAAACCTCGGGGATGTCCTTAGAGAGCTCAGGGCGACCCTGACGAGAGCCCCGACCAACACACACATCGTCGCATTCCATTTGGCGAACTGCCATTCCCTGCACACCTATACGACCACACTTCGGGTGATAAAGAGGGTTCGGGGGGGAGGAACCAACGTATCACACAATAGATATCACCATCGATCCAACTATCGATCTCACCATCAATCTCACTATCGATGCCACTATCGGTCTCACTATCGATCTCACTATCGGTATCGGTATCAAGCTCACTATCGATCTCGCGATCGACTTCACTACCGATCTCACTATCGATCTCAGTATCGATCTCACTTTCAGTTCCACAATCGATCTCACTAACAATCTCACTACGGAACACCGACGGGACAGCCACAGGACACCAACGGAACACCGACGGGACACCGACGGGACACCGACGGGACACCGACGGGACACCAGCGGGACACCGACGGGACAGCGACGGGACACCAGCGGGACCCCAACGGGACACCGACAAGACACCGACGGGACACCACGGGGGGGGGTAGGTTCGGGCAATGGTCTTGTCCCTCCCCAGTCAAAGCGGAGCCGCTCGTTTCGGCGGGACACCGCGACGGGACACCGACGGCCACGGCCCGCCCACCAGGGGGGGAGGCTCGGACAAGTGTCTTGCCCCACCCTGGCAGCAGCGGGGTCAACCCTCTCGCCCGCCCACGCAGCTTCGCCTCGCCCGCACGCACCACACGAACCCGAAACCGAAACCGATTTCCCAGCGGGGTTTCTCCGCCGACGACACGTACTTCGATCTCACCCCCCACCCGCCGACGATCGGGACGCCACCAGGGCGCCATCGGTACGCCACCAGGGCACCATGCAAACACCACAGGGACACCATCAGGACACCGTCGGAACACCACGCGGGGCACCTATCGGGACACCACATGGACACCCTCGAGGCACCATCGGGATCGAAACGCCACCAGGACACCACCAGAACACTAATCGGGACGCCAGTGGGGACACCGACGGGACACCAACCGGGACACCAATCGGGACACCGATCGTGCCGACGGGAACGCCACGGGCCCGAGAGGCGCCCAAGACGGCCTGAAAGAACCCCAAGAGGGGGTCGCAAGACAGCGGACAGCGGTCCCAAGACGGGCCAATAGGCGCCTCAGGCGGCCAGGGACAGCCCCGAGAGGCCCCACAAGAAACCTTCCACAAGAAACCCAACCATGAGACCCCAGGACCTCCATTGATTCTTGGTGTGGGAACGCCGTGCTCTCCAAAGCTAAACCATCGAAACCCAAGAAATCTGGGGCAACCTGGACGCAAGCAGGATGTTTCTTGGCATGGGCTTCCACTGTAAGAGGCCCAAACGAGCCCCCTTTGGAGGCTCCCAAAAAGCCCTCAAGCGGATTCCAATTATCTTCAAGAGGGGGGGCTGGACGAGAGGCGAGAGGCTGCTCGCAGACGCAAGAGAGCAGTTCTTCACGCTCTCGGGGTCTTGGATGCCAGTCTTCTAGGCAGCGCTGCCGTAGGATCGACGACTGACAATCAAAGATCGATGGGAGAACACGAGAACACGATGAACGCCACAATCAGTGGGCAAACGAACAAGAAACAGCAATTAACCGGAGGAGTCAGAGGGCGGAGGGGAGGGAGCGCGGAAACTGGGAGGGGAGAGGAGGAGGAGGGGGAGGAGGAGGAAGAGGAGGAGGAGGAGGAGGAGGAGGAGGAGGAGGAGAAGGAGAAGGAGGAGGAGGAGGAGGAGGAAGAGAAGAAAGAGCAGGAAGCCAGTGAATATACGTTTTTGCTTCCGAGGCGTTTCGGTTTCAAACCATTCTGGGCAAGCTTCACATAGCCCCAATTAACGCCCAAGACTGTCCAAAACTTCACTAAGAGAGCCCTGACCCGAAACAGTCCGAGAAGCCTCCTAAGCAACCCAAGAGCGCTTCAAGACGGCCCAAAGACACGCCCAGACGTCCCCAAAATAGTTCAACCGAGCCTCGTCGGGAGAGCTCGGCGGAATCATTGCGCCCAAGACGGCCCCAGAGACCCCCCACGGGCACCCAAGAGGACCCGAGAGAGCCAAAGAGGCCCTCAAGAGGCCCAAGGGAGCCTCCCAAGAAACTTCCAGTACGCGTTCGACAAGGAACGCGAGGACAAAGGCGAAAAGGAGAGACACATGCTGCGGACAAAAAACGAAGGCGTGCAAGACCCGCGCCACTTCAAACAAGAGAACGAACTGGATCTGGACTTAAGCTCGACCCTTTTTTCCATCGGGCGCCTGCAGGACTGGGACTCGCGGGACCGAGTTGAATGATGTTCAGCAAGGGGCGCGCCCCCCTCGCCCAATTCCACTACCCAGAAATTGCCGTCACCCAGAGAATCACCAGCTGCGGCAGACTCGGTGTCGCAATTCTGGCTCATGCCTGGGACTTCGGGACCCAATGACGAACCCGCTCCCCTTGGTGAGAGTTTTCGTATTTGGCGTCTCGACATTGGGCGGAAGGGGGGGGAGGGGAGGGTCTGGCTCCGGACCTCTGCTTAGTGCAACTGTCTCGAACAAGGCGCCAATTATGGGGGAGTGCGGGGGGCCCTGGCCATCTCCGATTCCGGCTGCGCTGCTGCGCCAGCACAGCGGCGGGGCCTGCCGCGGGCACCTGGCTGACGGAGCTCGGCCCGAGGCGGACGCGCGCGGCAACAGCTTGCAGGGGCCCATGGGGACACACATGTTTTGCGTCGGCGGCTGTCCGACGGCGGCGGCGCTCTGGGGAGGCGCGGACGGGGACCGCCTGCAGCCTGGGGCACCTCCGAGGGCCCCTCGGGCCTCGTCGAAGCCCGCGCCGCCCCTCCCACGGCAGCCCCGGGGCTGGGTCGGGCATCTCCTCCTACAGGCGGATTTCCAAGGACAAATGGAAAGTAGCCAAAACATATAGAAAAGAGTCACAAGTAACAGAAGATCGTCTCCATAATATGTTTCAGCAATTTTTTAACATTCCTCCTGTAGAGGGGTGTGCCCGACTTCACCCTGGTGCGGTGGCGCTCGGCAGACACTCAGAGGTTGGCGCCCTGGCCCAGACGTCACACAGGAGGAGTGCTGGGAACCTCCGAGGAAGCGCTGAACGAAGCGAGGCGGGCCCTGGCGCTTCCATGATCTACCCTGAACGACACCACGGGCTAGCATGAGCGACAGCCTTTGGTCGTCGGACACACGGGCGAAAACCCCCGGTTCGCAGTCGTGGCGACGAGCCGAGGGGGGGCAAACCTTCAAAAAGCGGTGGAGCGCGGCAGGCAGGTTGGCAAACGCCCGTACGGCAAGGTCGCTAGTTCTAGCACCGATCGCCAGGGGGAGGAGGAGGAGGAGGAAGGGGGAGGAGGAGGAATAGGGGGAGGAGGAGGAGGAGGAGGAGGAGAAGGAGGAGGAGGAGGAGGAGGAGGAGGAGGAGGAGGAGAAAGAGGAGGGGAAGGAGGAGGAGAGGAGGAGGAGGAGGAGAGGAGGAGAAGGAGGAGAAGGGGGAGGAGGAGGGAGGAGGAGGAGGAGGAGGAGGAGGAGCAGAAGGAGGAGGAGGAGGAGGAGGAGGAGGAGGAGGAGGAGGAGAAGGAGGAGGTGGAGGAGAAGGAGGAATGCTTGGAACGACTGGCGCCTGATCGATCGCCAGAACACGCTCCAGAGTGGCCGAGCTCTGGGCGGCTGGCGGCGCGAAAAACAGCCTGGAACGCCCGCGCCGGGGGCCGCTGCCGCACCGGCACGACCCGAGCCTACCACGAGTACACACGGGCCGCTGCCGAAGCGCCCTCCCCTTCCACGGAAGTATAGGAGAACAGACAGTGACACGAACATGGAAACTCCAGGGGGCCACATGCGAACCCTGCCCCTACCCCCCACGATTTCTGAAGGGGGGGGGAGTTCACTCCGCCCGGGAGCTCCCGAGCGAAGTGAACCCCCCCCCACCCCCTCAGAAATCGTGGGGGGTAGGGGTAGGGTTCGCATGCGGCCCCCTGGGAGAACAGACAATGACATGAACATGGAAACTCGGAGGTCCGCGCGGATTCCTCGGATCGGCGCTGGGGCCCCGTGGCGGCGCCTCCGGCGCCGCCCCCGGCGCGCTCCGCGCGCCGGGGGAGGGGGGCCCGGCGCCGATCCCAGCAATCCGCGCGGACCTCCAAGTTCTCATGTTTATATCGATGGCTGTTTCCCTTTGGCAGACCTAGACCTCCTGGGGGGAGGATGCGGGCAATGTCTATATCCACATCCAGGGCGTCTTGGAGTTTGGGACCATCTTCCCAAGAAACATGAGGCGCACTGGATATGGATTATCACCTGCAGCCAAAAGGCTAGATTTTTATCCATATCCAGTGCGCCTCGGCCTTGCGGCGCCCCTTCCAAGAAAGTCCAAGACGCACTGGATACGGATACTCCAGATTTCGTAATAAAAGGGAGGGGGTCTCAACCCTCCAAGACAAGCCATTTCAGACCCCGCCCGTGGGAGAACCCTCCAGAACATCGTCCCCAGACCCCCCCAGGCCCTCCAAGATAGCCTGGAAGAGACCCCCCCCGAAATGAGACCCCCCTCCCTTTATTACGAAATCTGGAGTATACATATTGCCCCCAGAGGACATCTCAGGGGGGCAGGAGGTGCCCCAGAATCGGATCGAGGAGCCGGACAGCACCGACGCCGCTCCGAGCCATCCGCGCGGACCTCCGAGTTTTTTCGTGTCTGTATCGGTGGCTGCTTCCCCTACAGCAGGACTGGACCTCCTGGGGGGAGGACATCTCTGGGGGGGCAAAGAAGAGGTGCCCCGGAGTCGGCTCGAGGAGCCGGCCCGCACGACCGAAGCGGAACCCGGCGGAGCTCGGCAGGCCCGCGGGCCTCCGGGTCATCGAGGTCGGACGACAGTCCGGCTCGGAATCCAGGAACGAAGGATTGCAAAAAAAAACCCTTCGTGAACGAAGGGTTGCAAAAAAACAAAGGGTTGCAAACAAGCCGAAGGTTTTTTGTTGCAATCCTTCGTTCAAGGTTTTTTGTTTGCAAGCCTTCGCCGGATCGAAGCGGAGTCAGAAGCCAGCGGAGTCAAGTCGAACCGAGTCGGAGGAATCGACCCGAGCCCTGGGAGGCCGCCCTCTGCTGGCCGTCCGCCGCAGAGAGCAGCTGACGACCTCCCGACCCCCCCCCCCGATGGCGGGGCCCTGCCGTCTTCGGTGGCAATTCACGCGAGCCTCCCGTACCATCCTGTCGGATCTTGCGAATCGATGCGCATCGATGCTGAATCGACGCTAATCGACGCTGGCCGGCGCCAAATCGGCACTACCTCATCGATTCCCAGACGCTAATCGACGCTAGTCGACGCTGCAGACGGAATTAAGAGGGTACACCAGGCTCCCATGGTTTGCTACCGAAGCGCACGCTACACCCGAAAATATGATCGACAAAATTATCACTCAAGATATGTGGGCCAACTTCCCGGCGGTTTCTTGAACCAAGCCTGGGGCAACTTCTGTTCGGGGATCTACGGACCCGGGTCAATCCAAACCCCGATCAATCAGGCTCTGCGGGATCCGTCAAAATCCTCCAGAATCCTGCAGGATCCTGCACCCAAATCTGGGTCAGTGCAGCCCTGGCCCTAAAGGATCCTGCAAGATCCAGCGCCCTGGCTGACTGCCGTTTGCATTGACCCCCATCCCTTGAGTCTCGATCTGTTCTTAATGCTGGAGGGGTGAACGTGCTCAAGAAACTGGGCCAGCTCTTTCCGGCAGGTTGGTCAAGAGACGCTGGCCCAACTATTCGGAGGGAGGTCTCTTAATCGGATGCTCGACTGTACCATGGATTACGGATCCGTGGACCTGGCGCCTGGGCGCCAGAACACAGATCGGGTATTCCCGAAGCAGTGCCGCCCGAGTTGGCGATGCAGCGCGCCGATCTCGGATGGCAGCGGGGCCCGTCGCCAACCCATGCGCCTGCCTTCACCTATGCCTGCGCTTCATTTCGGCGGCGAGCGAGGGGGGAAATAATGAGAAGGAGAAGGCCTTCTCAGAAAGCGGCGGGAGTTCGCAGAAGCCCCCGCACCTTCAGAGAAGTCTTCCGCGTCTTCTTGGGAAGGCTTCGTAAACTTCTCAGAAGTCCAGGGGACTTCCGAGCCTTCAGAGAAGGCCCGCCCCGTCTCGCTTCCCTCCCTCGCTCGCCGCCCATCCTTGATGCCTCGAGCCCTCTGCTGCGAGGCGGGAATCTGTCCATGGTCAAGGACCAGCGCCGGGGAACCAACGACCTGGCATCCTAGCGGGCGGTGGGCGTGAATAGCTATAGATGTTTGTATACGCGTACATAGCTACCCATCTACCCACCTACCTACCCACATAGGTACATTCATACATACATACATACATACATACATACATATATACATACATACATACATACATACATACATACATACATACATACATACATACATACATTCATACATACATACATACATACATACATACATACATACATACATACATACATACATACATACACACACATACATACATACATACATACATCATACATACATACATACATACATACATACATACATACATACAGACAGACAGACAGACAGACAGACCGACAGACAGACAGACAGACAGACAGACATGCATGGTATGCCCATATACAAATTTAGACATACATACATGTGAACATATACGTGTGTGTGTGTGTTTGTGTGTGTGTTTGGGTCAGAGGGGGACCGAATATATCCAGATCCACCGCCTGCCGAGGTCCCCGAAGATCGTTTCACCAGGCTGCTCCCCCCAGACACCCCGGACAACCGTGCTGACGCATGACGACGAGGCGACCTGCCCCAGGCAACCCCTTGCGTGCACAGCCCGGCGGGGATCTGGACATGCCCCTGGACAGCCCCTCTTAGACAAGCCCTCCCAGGGAGTTTCTTCCATCAGTAGAGGCCTCCTGGATGGGGTCCGAGTAGATGGGATCGGAAGATGTCGCCGCATCGCCGATACATCGGGGATGCATCGTCGATGCATCGGCGATGCATCGGCCATGCACTGGCGACGTCGGCGATGCATCGGCGACGCCGGCGTGGAGAAAATTGAGCCTCACATCGAGCCGCATCGCCGATGCATTGCCGATGCATGTGCGATGAAGCGCGACCCTCCGACCCAATCTACTCCGACCCCATCTAGGAGGCCTAGAATCAGACGCAGAGTGGACAGATCTCCGCCTCGGACACTCTGTGCCTCCTCCTCCTCCGCCTCGGACCCTCTGTGCCTCCTCCTCCTCCTCCTTCTGCTCCTCCTCCTCCTCCTCCTCCTCCTCCTCCTCATCATCATCATCATCATCATCATCATCATCATCATCATCATCATCATCATCATCATCATCATCAATCATCATCATCATCATCATCATCATCAGCATCATCATCATCATCATCATCA
>CAUYUJ010021433.1:88406-139179 GCA_963575745.1 Prorocentrum cordatum
TTAGCTTAGCTTAGCTTAGCATAGCGCAGCGCTGCATTAACACAGCATAGCATCGCATAACATAGCCAAGCATAGCATAGCATAGCATAGCATAGCGCAGCATAGCCTATCATGACATAACATAACATAGCATAGCATAGCATAGCATATCATAGCATAGTATTTGCTGAGCATAGCACAGCGCAGCATGACATATCATAGCTTAGCATAGCATAGCACAACATAGCATAGCGCAGCATAGCATAGCATAGCATAGCATTAGCATAGCATAGCATAGCATAGCGCAGCATAGCGTAGCATAGCATAGCATAGCAACTAATGCTGTTTTCCTAAGGGCTCCGACTTCTAGGTAGGGTCGCACTGGGGTAATTAGGATTGATAGCCCACCCCCCCACGACGCAGGCGCGCCCCCCGCGCCGTGGCGCGGCGCCGAGGCCGGCCGCTGCCGCCGCAGCCGCGCCCCAGGCGGCGCCGCCGCGCGGGCCCGGCGCGTGCCCGCGCGGCGGCGGCGGCCGCGCCCGGCGCGCCGCAGGCGCGCCCCAGGTCCAGAGGGCGCTCGGGGCGGGCGCCGGGGGGCGGCTACACGCAGGAGTAAAAATTTGAGCAGGGGCCTACCGTCCCGGCATTCCTATAGTCCTACCACGAAAACGTTCTTCGAAACCCAAAAATGCTCTAAGAACAAAAACAACGTTCTTAGAACATAATCCCGATGTGGTACAACAAGACTGGCTCCGCCAAAAATGTTCTAAGAACATGTCGTGGAAACCACAAGAGGTTCTTAGAACATTGTTTAGTAGGGCTATAGGCGAACCAGGACGCTTCGCCACTGTTCGAGAAATCGTCGATGCTGATGCTGTCGGAAACCTGGCAGAGACTGTCGAGGAAGCGAGCTATGACCTGACAGAGGTCGTCGATGCTGAGAGCGGAAGGAAAGCAAAAGCTGTGCCCCAAACGGAAAGAAGCCGTCGATCTCGGAAACAGCTTTTATCATATCATCCAAGCCCATGGCTCACTCCGTCCACCCCTATGGGAACTGTCAGCCCGTATAATGAGGACGCTCGATCCGATAAGGAAGCAAAGGCCCTGGAAGGCCATGCCGACGCTTTGCGAGCGGGGCACGGCCAGCGAAAGCGGCAAAGGATGGGCCGAGGGGGTAAGGATGCAAGGGCAACCTTGGAAAGTCGCTCATCCTTATTATGCGGACTGACTGTAACCAGCCTCGAACGTATTCCTGTCCCTAAGCCCAGGGCCCTGTAACAAACGCCCAAGGCCCTTCAGTAAGCGCATCGGGCGCTTACTGCATAAACATGAGCGTTCGATGGTCCACGCGGATTTCTTGGATCGGCGCTGGGCCCCCCTCCCTGGCGCTGGGAGCGCGCCAGGGGGCCCCCAGCGCAGATCCACGAAATCCACGCGGACCGTCGAGAGTTTATGTTTGTGCAGTTTGTTGCCCAACGAGCCAACGTGAGAGAGCAGAAGAGGCACCCTCAGAATAAGCAGCCCGACAAGCGAAGCCGTTTAGTAAACGCACCCAGGGGAAGGACTCGTGCAGGACAGGGCTGTTTCGTAAAGGCCCAGGGTGGATCGGCAAACGCCGATCATCGAGGTCGGAGGGTGTTCCTCCCTTGTAACGACGAGCCTCGTCGTTACAAGGGAGGAACACCCTCGTCGGACGAGGGGGGGAGGGGGGGGGGGGGGCCCACCGCATGCGCCGCTCTTCGCGAGAAGCAATGTGGGCTGGTCGCGGGGCGAGCCGTTGGCGGGCCGAGGGACTCGAAGCCCGCAGCGGGCGCCCACTGTGCGTCCGCGACGCATCTCCAGCCCGCCGCAGGCGGCGAAACAAAATGCGTTCAAGGAGATGTGAACCAGCCTCGGACGTATCCCTATCCCTAAGCCTGAAAAGCCAAGAGGCGATGATAGTATCAGGGATGCGCCCTCAGAAACTGAGGGAATCCCTCATATCGGCATCGAGGTAAGGCGATGCTTAGCAGTGCTGGCTGGATCTGTCTTCCATATCCTTTTACGCTTCGCGCGCCCCCGTCAACCCGTCTGGCAGCGATGCCCAGGCGTTGCTCATGGAAGTTCGACTCTTGGCCCTCGCCCGTCCCCTCGAGAGATCGCGCACAGCCGCCGGGGGTGGCTCGACGCTAACAAGCGTTTGAGATGCGTGACGGGCGCCGCGGCTTCATTCATGAAACAAAAAACGCAGACGAGCGAGATGGGACGATGCCTGTCGTTCGTCGTTTTCGTAATCCTGGGGAGGTGGATCGGGAGCGAACACGTGGGGATCGGAATCTCCTCCAGGCCGGCAGCCAGGGGCAAGAGCGGCCTTCGGTGTGCGACCTCGAGGAGCAGCGGGGGGGGCGAGGCAAGCCCGAGCGCGGCAGGCGCTGCTGTCGCGCGCTGCGCTGCGCCCTCTCTGGGGGGGGCCCAGGGCTTGCCATCGCTCGGACGTCCGGGCCGTGTGATGTGCACGGCCTCGTGCGATCATGCTTCGCGCACTGGTCCCAGATGCACCTCATGGCCCTGGTCCTCGCCGAGGAAGACATGTACAGAAGGGGCGTTGACCTAAGGAACCCTAAATAAGGAACGAGGCCCTTTTGTTCCCAGAAGTTCAACTTCGATGTCCCATCGAAACCCTGAGCAAAACCGGAGGCGAACTGCAAAACAACTCAGGAACACCGAGCCCCTCCCCAGCGAGAAGGGTTCCTTCCTCAGTGCCCCGACTGCACACGCCCGAGCGGTGCCCGGGCGGGGCGTGCCCGCACCAGAAGGACACCCCGGCGACAGGCCACTCTCCTGCGTGTGGCCGGCGACGGCGGGGCTCGCGGGCCCAGACGGCGTGGCGGCAGTGCCCGCCCCCGCGGGTCTCGCGCGCCCGCCGCCCCAGGCAGCATGCGGTGCAGGAGGGGCCCCGGCTTCGGGTCCGCCGTGCTCTCTGGGCGATGCCGCAGGTGGGGCGGGGGGCTCTTCCTCCTCCTCCTCCTCCTCCTCCTCCTCCTCCTCCTCCTCCTCCTCCTCCTCCTCCTCCTCGGCTCGGGGGTTGCGAAAGGTGCCCCTGGCCCAAGGCGCCCCCAGCTTTCTCGCCCACTCCTGACGCCCCGGGGGCCCTCTGGGCCTCGGGAGGGGTGCTTCGGAGGCCGTGGGGGTGCTTCCCTGGACAACCTGGGGGCACCGTGGGCCCAGGGGCACTTCTGGCAGCACTCGACCGGCCCCCACTTCTCAAGCTCCCCTGGTGTCGATGTCCACCCTGCTCTGCCGCCGCCGCTGCCGCCCGTGCTCTGCGCAGAGGTCCACCCTGCTTGTTTTCTGCGGCGGGAGTTTCCGCTCCACCTGTTCGCCTCGTTCGGGGTGCCTTCTCCAACACGATCCGAGCTCGGAGACTCGACCAGAGCACGGCGGAGCCGAAGCAGAGAGGGGTGGCAGGGGAGGGGAAAGGGGGGAGGAGAAGGGGCAAGGGTCAGGAAACAACTCCTGGGAGGCCTCCCTCCCTCCCTCCCTCCCTCCTCCCTCCTCCCTCCTCCTCCTCCTCCTCCTGCTCCTCCTCCTCCTCCTTCTCCTCCTCCTCCTCCTCCTCCACTTCCCTCCTCCTCCTCCTCCTCCTCCTCCTCCTCCTCCTCCTCCTCCTCCTCCTCCTCCTCCTCTTCCTCCCCCTCCTCCCTTCCTCCTCCTCCTCCTCATCCGACTGATGAGAATGGCGATCAAGCACGAGTAAGGCGCGGGAAGGCCGGATTGGCCAAGCTGGGGCCAAATTAGGCCCGGTACTACCATGGACTAGGCGGAATTGGCCAGAACCGAAAGGGACCATGCGGGATCAGGCCTGGTTTCCGACCGCGCACATACCATCGCCGATACTGACTTGAACCTCCCAGGGGTTGCATCCTGACGAGGGGACCCAGGGACTGCATCCTAACAGGGAAACGGGCTCGCGAGCCAAAAGGCTGGTGGAGCCGGCGAGTGGCCAGGGGTGCGGGAGGAACGAGGGAGGGAGGAGTCAGTCGGGCATGTCCTCCTGCAGGCGGGTTTGGGAGAAAAGAACGGCCCCCAGATTATGTTTCGACTACTTGGAAAGAGTCTCCCTGTCCAGTGGCATGCCCGACTGAGAGGGAGGAGCGATGAGGGCGAGGACGCAGCAGAGCAACAACACGAGGCAGGGGGGGGCACGCACGGAGGGCGGGGTACCCGGGCTGTGCCAGGCCAGGCCGGGAAGCCCCATCGGCTCGGCCGAGATCTCCTGACGGGCTGACGGATGCCCCATCGCCCGGCCGCAGTACAACCAGCGAGGGGCACCTCCAGTGGCGGACCTCGCCGGCCACACGAATCGAAGAGCCGCTCGGCCCTGCTCGCAGCACACGGCTCGCACGGCGTCGAGGCGACTCTGGCGATGAGGTCTATGGTGTCCCGTCTGAAGCAGGCGGGTCTGAGCCGAGCTCGGGGTAGAGGATACGCTCGCTGGTTCCGTTGCTCGAGGAGAAACTCCCAAAGCTGATCCGTACGTCCACGAACCGCGACCTAAGAATACATCTGTGCGCGAACCCGTGAAAGGCTTATGCTGCGATGAGACGACACGCAAGAATGGGATGGCACTTCGCGCGCGTATTTATCCATCCAGGCTTGATTGCTGGTGTTGTTTGCTGTCTGCCTTCGGTTGATGGCAACTACTGCTGATTGCCGACAGGGAATACATCGTAAGACCCACTCGGCGACCTCGCGGGAGGTTCAGGATGGAGGAAGAGGAGGGGCGCGAAAATCAGGGGGAAGAAGATGACTGAAGGCTGATATTGCTTCTGCCCCTCGCCGGAATACCCGCACCTTCGCTTCGCAGTCTACCCCCATCCTCCATCCCCCATCCACCTCGGCCTGCCCGATGCACACTAAGAGGGGGGGGCTCCATCGAATCGTCGTGATGATGCTTCTCGCGGACAGGTATCAGCAGCTGCTGGAATGCCCCAACCTCGTGCTCCTCGGGCGCGGGCCAACAGCACATTATGGTTAGGTTGGGCGTGTCTTCCTACAGGCGGATTTGGGACGGAAAAAAACATAGCCCAAAAGAACTCAAACAGATTCAGAAAATAGTCGAAACATCGCCCCAAGACTATTTTGCTGACTATGTTTTGAAGAGTCCTCCTGTAGAAGGACAGGCCCGACTTACCATTGAGTGGCGACCGCAGAAAGGGACAGGAGCCGGAGATAAGGCAGGGGCAGGTCCTGGAGAGGTGCATGCAGGGAGGGGACACGAGATGGTATATACAGCTGCGGGCGCACACGTGCGCAGGTGCCACGTGCGAATACGCGGATGCGGGTGCAGCTGCACCCAGGCCGCCTCGCACTGCGGCGGGAGGCTTTTCCTTGTTTTCGACCTCTGGGGGGGCCCTTACCAGGGCCCGGGACCGTCGAAAAACGACAACGCAGGACAAGCCGGCCCCGGGGAAGGGGTCCAGACCTCTGGGGGTCGACGGCGTGCAAAGTCACGACGTCGGAGGTCTGAGCAGGTGAACACGGAGACGGGGGTCGCGGCAGAGGCGGAGCACGAGGAGAGAGGACGAGAATGCGGATGTGGAGCCGGAGCACGAAGGCGAACAGGAGCGCGGATCCTGGATGGGAGCAGGGGCTGGAAGGTGCAGGGGGGCGAGCGAGGGGAGGGGGGAAGAAGACCGACGAGAGCAAGAGCAACAGCAAGGGAGGGAGCAGGCACCCCGCAGGCGACAAGCGTTCCCAAAAAACCGCGTGGGGTGGGTCGCGGGAGGCGGACCGTAGGCGGGTCGAGAGGCGACGGCAAACACGGAACAAAAAGCGGCACAGACGAGAACATCCGACGGTCCACGCGGATTTCTGGGATCGGTGGCACGCAAGGGTGCCCCTGGGTAAGAGTGACCTCTGCTGCGCGGCTTTCTGGAGGCCGCGGGGGGACCAACACACAAGCGCGCCAGACACTACACCCTGCGAAATGCTTAAGAAATCATGGGTTAAGAAATTCATAGTCTCAGAACTTGAGTAAAAACCCCAAATTTCCACTCAAATCTTAGGATTTACATTGAAACATTAAGAATAATCGAGACTCTGGCCGAAAACTTACGTTTTCTTAAGCATCGCCTAAGGTGTACTATCGCATCGCGTTCGGCGATGGGGGGGCCCTTGAGCGGGCCCGCACCAGAGGTCCTTCCGGCGACGTGTCGTGGACCGGTTGACGCGCTGGACCCCGCTCTCCCCGCCGCGGGCAGCACACGCCAGGGGGGCCCCAGCACAGGTCTAAGAAATCCGCGCGGACCGTGGAGGGTTGATGTCTGTGCAGGTGTTGGTCTCGGGTCGGGCGAAAGGGGGGGATAGCAAAGGGGGGGTTTGAGAATCAGCTCACGTAGCTGATTTTCCCGGCGCCTCCCGGCGCCGGAGGCGGCTATGTATCGAGGAATGGGCCCCTCGGTGAGGCCGAAAACAGCTGCATGCAGCAAATTTCGTAACCCCCCCTTTCCCAATCTCCCCCTTTCGCCCGGCCCGATGGTCCTACGAGCCAACGGTGGAAAGCAGAAAAGGCACCCCGATAAGCGAAGCCGCTCAGTCTTCGCACACAGAGGGAAGGACGCGAACGGAACAGGGCAGTTCAGTAGACGCCCAGGGGCCTTTAGCAAACGCCAATTGTGGTAGGCGGCGCGCCCTTGGGGGAAGTGAGAAAGGGCGAGCCCTCTCAGAAGGCTCGGAAGTCCCCCCTTCTGAGAAGTGTTCTAAGCCTTCCAGAAAGACACAACGAACCTCTGAGAAGGCGCGAGGGCTTCAGAGAAGCCCCGCCGCCTTCCGAGAACGCCTTCTCCTTCTCACTTCCCCCCCTCGCCCGTCGCCAATTCTGGGGGTCGGAATGGTTATCCTCCCTTGAAGCGAAGAACTGGCCATCGCTCGGACGTTCATTCCCTGTGCATGTTTCGGATTCGTGCGTGTCTGTTTCTTCTCTCGATGATCCCGGATGCTACTCGACGGTCCTCGCCGGAACAATACACACGTCCGGACGATGCCGAGAGAAAGGGGGGGAGCCCAAGGCTTGCCATCTCTCGGGCACCCAACCCGTGTGATGTGTGCGGCTTCGTGCTATCTCTTTTCGCGACGAGAGAATCCCAGATGCTCCTCGAGGGTCTTCGCCGAACAAATGCACACGTCCGAGCGATGCCAAGAGAAAGATGGGGGGGCCCAAGGCTTGCCATCTCTCGGGCGCCCAAGCCGCGTGATGTGTGCGGCTTCGTGCGATTCTTTTTCGCGAGATGATCCCGGATGCTCCTCAAGGGTCTTCGCCGACAAAAATGCACACGTCCGAGCGATGCCAAGAGAAAGATGGGGGGCCCAAGGCTTGCCATCGCTCGGACGCCCAAGCCGTGTGATGCGTGCGGCTTCGTGCGATTCTTTTTCGCGAGATGATCCCGAATGCTCCCCAAGGGTCTTCGCCGACAAAAATGCACACGTCCGAGCGATGCCAAGAGAAAGCTGGGGGGCCCAAGGCTTGCCACCGCTCGGACGCCCAAGCCGTGTGATGCGTGCGGCTTCGTGCGATTCTTTTTCGCGAGATGATCCCGGATGCTCCTCGAGGGTCCTCGCCGACAAAAATGCACACGTCCGAGCGATGCCAAGAGAAAGATGGGGGGCCCAAGGCTTGCCATCGCTCGGACGCCCAAGCCGCGTGATGTGTGCGGCTTCGTGCGATTCTTTTTCGCGAGATGATCCCGGATGCTCCTCGAGGGTCTTCGCCGACGAAAATGCACACGTCCGAGCGATGCCAAGAGAAAGATGGGGGGGCCCAAGGCTTGCCACCGCTCGGACGCCCAAGCCGTGTGATGCGTGCGGCTTCGGGCCACTCTTTTTCGCGAGATGATCCCGGATGCTCCTCAAGGGTCTTCGCCGACAAAAATGCACACGTCCGAGCGATGCCAAGAGAAAGATGGGGGGCCCAAGGCTTGCCACCGCTCGGGCGCCCAAGCCGCGTGATGCGTGCGGCTTCGGGCCATTTTTTTTTTCGCGAGATGTTCCCGGATGCTCCTCGAGGGTCCTCTCGCTGGAAGATCGAAACACGTCCGAGCGATGCCAAGACAAATGTAGAGGAAAAGGAACTATGCACATACACCGATTCTGGCCAGGCCCATCCTGAGCCCAGGATCGGTGCATACGCCCTCCTACCTTGGCCAGGAAGGCATATGCACCGATCCTGGGTCAAGGATGGGCCTTGCCAGGATCGGTGCATGTGCATAGTTCTCTTCGCCCGAAAATGGGGGGGGCGCCCACCGCAGGTGCCGCTCCTCTGGATAGGCAGCGTGGGCGATGGCCGCGGGGCGGACCGTCGGCGGCGCCGCAGGACTCGAACACAAGGACAACACCAGCAAGAACAACAACAACAACAACAGCAACAACAACAACAACAGCAACAACAACAACAACAACAACAACAACAACAACAACAACAGCAACAACACCACCGACAACAACAACAACAACAACAACAACAACACCAACAACAACAACAACAACAACAGCAGCAACAACACCAACAACAACAACAGCAGCAGCAACAACAGCAACAGCAGCACCAACAACAACAATAATCATGTCAAGACTGTTCGCTCCTATCTGTTCACGTGCCAGCCAATACGTATATCCCAAACCCTCGGTACCCGCCCTCGTCATCTTCGATCGTACCCCAATGTGGGGCATATCTTCCTTACCTGCCACGTGCATTGAGTGCAGCCTCTGAAAGGAGGGAAGAGAGGACGGGTGAAAGGGTGAGGGAGAAGAATGGAGCACGAGAGAAATTAGCAGGAGGGCGGCAAGGAGCAGAAAATAAGTGGTAGAACCAGATAGGCAGATCGGGTGGGCAGACTCATAGCGGGCAAGTCGGGAAGGCGGGCCAGGGCGACCAGGTCGAGCAGGCGGGTTGAAGAAGCGTGGGTCTGGCATCAATCGCAAGGAAGTCTCGAGCGACAGCGCAAATCGCGAGAAAAGCCAAAGCGAGAGCGTGATTCCTTAGCGCCGAGGGCGCATCGTCTGAATAACTTGCGAGGAATTCCCACGCGAGAGCGCGATTCGTATACACATTGTGAGGAAGTCCCGTGCGAGAGCGCGACTTGAGAATCAGTTGTGAGGAAATACCAAGCGGAAACCGTTGTTGTTGTTGATGTTGTTGTTGCTGTTGTTGTTAACAAGCGGTCAAGGGCACAATTTGAGCCTAGTGACTTTTCCGGTTTAAGAAAAACAGAATGCGAGCCCGTACACTGGTCACTGGAAGCGAGGGATCAACAATATATGTTCTTCATTACTGAGGGTTCATGTTTTTTTAGTGCGAGCCCCCGGGGAAGCACTTCAATGGAAAACATACAATGGTCACTGGAGGCGGGGGATCAACAATAAGATGTTCTTCAGTACTGAGAGCTCAACAACATCAAAAGAACAGTAACATCAACAACAACAACAACAACAATCACTTTACCCGAACGCTCAGTGTTCTCACCAGTGCCAGGGTTTTCATGCGACGCCAGCCAATACCCCCACTTTGTGGGGGGGCAGTGCAAGCTCTACCAAATATCCACACGACTCTTCGCCACCACCCACACCCAGCTTCCCGCCCTATGACGTTCGGACACTTCACTTCGTGGCCTGCGGACGACCGTGGCTACTACACTGGCGTGGAGTACGCACCCACAGAAGTTGTTAAGCCTACGTTCGTACACCCACAGAAGTTGTTAAGCCTTGTTAACCCACAGAAGTTGTTAAGCCTTCCACAGAACATCTGTTGCATATGATGCATATGGTACATGATACACATGATACACATGATACGTACTCACAAGATAGTTGATCACATCTTTAGGGCAAATTCCTGAGGGATGTGGGAATACACAAGAGAGAGAGGATATGGTTGTCCCGATGGTTGTCTCGATGGTTGTCCCGATGGTTGTCCTGATGGTTGTGGTTGTCCCGATCGTTGTCCCGATGATGCGTGCGCGCGCGAAGAAAAAACGAATGTGTCCCGCATGGTATTATTTGACAGGGATGATGGCCCTGGCAGGTGCGCAACCGTTGTCGCAGAAGTTCGAAAAAGTTGCTCGCAAAAGCCCGTTTGACAGAAATGTTTAAAAAGTGTTGGGTTTCCTACGAATCCGCAAGAGCGCGCGGGATGAGATTTTGACAATTTTTTGTTGAAAAACCATTGGTTTTTTGATGTTTTTATGTTAAAATCGCTGCGAACACTAAGGTTTTGGAAGGATTTCGTCTTGCGCGCGCGAATGTCCACTTTACCTTATTTTTTGCAAGGGATTCTTGAAATTTGATTATATTAGAACAAGAAATGTCATTTTCTATTGTTTTTTGCAAGGGAAAGCGGATTACAACAAAACAACCGGATCCTGTACACACCCTCTTTTCTGAGGCTTCCTCACGAAAATGATGAAAATGTAGCTGCGGCCTAGGCGGCGCAGGGGGGGCGCGCACCAGGGGGCCCAACAATAATTATTCTTTAGAATAAATAATGTTCAACAACACAACAACAACAACAACAACAACAACAACAGCAACAACAACAACAACAACAACAACAACAACAACAACAACAACAACAACAACAACAACAACAATTACTAGCACGTGGGGACACTCCGTTCTCACCAGTGCCAGGGTTTTCATACGACGCCCGCCAATACCCCCACTTTGTGGGGGGGCCGGTTCAAGCTCTACCACATTTCCAAACGACTCTTCGCCACCACCCACACCCAGCTTCCCGCCCTATGACGTTCGGACACTTCACTTCGTGGCCTGCGGACGACCGTGGCTACTACACTGGCGCGTGGCTACTACACTGGCGGATCGTGGCCCCTGGCAGGCGCGCGAACGCCGTTGAAAGAGCTTGCGAAAACAGCTCGCGCGAGCTCTATAACATAAATGTTGAAAAACCATTGGTTTTTAAGGATTCGGACAGCGCGCGCGGGTAGAAATTTTGAAAATTCGTACAGATGTTTTTCGAGAACCTACGGTGCGATTCGTATGATTTTATGTTGCGCGGTGCTAAAATTCCTAAGAAACCCAATGATTTTTGAAGATTTCGGCGTGCGCGCGCGAAGAAAAAACGAATGTGTCCCACATGGTATTATTTGACAGGGATGATGGCCCTGGCAGGCGCGCAACCTTTGTTGCAGAAGTTCGAAGCACGTGAAAAAGTTGCTCGCAAGAGCCCGTTTGACAGAAATGTTGAAAAAGTATTGGGTTTCCTAAGAAATCCGCAAGAGCGCGCGGGGTGAATTTTTGAAACCCTTTTTTTGAAAAACCATTGGGTTTTTCATGTTTTTATGTGAAAATCGCTACGAAGACTAAGGTTTTGGAAGGATTTCGTCTTGCGCGCGCGAATGTGCACTTCGTGTCATTTTTTGCAAGGGATTCTTGAAGTTTGGTCATGTTAGAACAAGAAATGTCCACTTTGCCTTATTTTTTGCAAGGGAAAACCGATCGTAACAACACAACCGGATCCGGACACCCACGTTTTGCCTGAGACTTCCTCACGAAAATGATGAAAATGTGGCTGCGGCCTAGGCGCGGCGGGGGGGGCGCGCACCAGGGGCCCCAACAATAATTATTCTTTAGAAGTTAATAATGTTCAACAACAACAACAACAACAACAACAACAACAACAACAACAACAACAACAATCATTTTACCCGAACGCTCAGTGTTCTCACCAGTGCCAGGGTTTTCATGCGACGCGAGACAATACCCCCACTTCGTGGGGGGGCAGTCAAGCTCTACCAAATATCCAAACGACTCTTCGCGACCACCCAAACCCAGCTTCCCGCCCTATGACGTTGGGACACTTCACTTCGTGGCGTGCGGACGACCGTGGCTACTACACTGGCGTGGGGTACACACCCACAGAACTTGGTCACTTATTCGGGGCGCGCGTGTGCCCAGCATCCTGCAATTGTGACATACAATACATGACACAGACAGACAGAGAGAGAGACAGAGAGCAGACAGAGAGAGAGACAGAGAGAGCGGAGTTGGTCACATTTTTGGGGCAAGTTCCTGAGATCGTCGTGTTTTTTGTTGGTCTTGCGCGCGCGAATGTCCACTTTACTTTTTTTTGCAAGGGAGTATTGAAATTTGATTATGTTAGAACAAGAAAAAGTAGCTCGCGCGAGCTCATGTAACATAAATGTTGAAAAACCATTGGTTTTGTGGGAGTCGGACAGCGCGCGCGGGATGAAATTTGGACATTTTTTTTTTTGAAAAACCATTGGGTTTTTGATGTTTTTATGTTGAAATCGTTACGAAACCTAAGGTTCTGTAAGGATTTCGTCTTGCGCGCGCGAATGTCCACTTTACCTTATTTTTTGCAAGGGATTATTGAAATTTGATTATGTTAGAACAAGAAAAAGTAGCTCGCGCGAGCTCATGTAACATAAATGTTGAAAAACCATTGGTTTTGTGGGATTCGGACAGCGCGCGCGGAAGGACATTTTGACAATTTTTTCTTAAAAAACATTGGGTTTTTGATGTTTTTATGTTAAAATCGCTACGAAACCTAAGGTTTTGGAAGGATTTCGTCTTGCGCGCACGAATGTCCACTTTACCTTATTTTTTGCAAGGGATTCTTGAAATTTGATCAAGTAAGAACAAGAATTTTCATTTTATAGTGTTTTTTGCAAGGGAAAGCGGGGGGGAACAAAACAACCGGATCCGGTACTAATCCACTTTTCTGAAGCTTTCGCTAGAAAATGAAGGAAATGAGGCTGCGGCCTAGGTTTTGGAGGGGGGTCGTGCACCAGGGGTCCCAACAATAATTATTCTTTAGAAGTAATAATGTTCAACAACAACAACAAGCCCGCCCCGGGCGCCCACTGCGCGCCCAGCGACGTACCTCTGGCCCGCCGCAGGCGGCGAACAAAACAGCAGATTCTGAAGGAGATGCTGACCAGCGCCTCGAGCTTCCCCCTGCCCCCCTCCCCCCTCCTCCTCCTCCTCCTCCTCCTCCTCCTCCTCCTCCTCCTCCTCCTCCTCCTCCTCCTCCTCCTCCTCCCCCGAAGCGGCCCCGGGACGGCCCGTGCAGGCGCTCAAGGCAGCCCGAGAGGAGCCCCAAGAGGGGCGCAAGGCAGCCTCGGCCCCGAGACGGGCCAAGAGGCGCCTCAGGCGGCAGGGAGGGCCCCGAGAGGCCCATACAGTAGAAGCTCGACCACAAGAAACCTTCCACAAGAAGCCCAACCCAGAGACCCCAGAACCTCCATTGATTTTTAGAGTGGCAGCGTCACGCGTGTTCCATCGGAAAACCATCGAAACCCCAGAAGCCCAGGGCTTCCTGGAAGCAAGCAGGGTGTTTCCTGTCGTGGGTTTGCACTGCATGATGCTCCCGCGAGTTGTGCCCAGGGGTGTGGGCTTGCACCCGAGGGTCCCGCCAGGATGCCTTTCTCGAAATCCTGCCTCCCTCCTCTGGAGGTCGTACTCCCCCCTCCTCCACCCCTGTCCTCCTCGTTCCGCGCTCCGCTCCTCTGGAAACGCCCCCCCCTCCCCAGGAAAGCCGCCCCATGCACAACTAATCCTCCGCGCGTCGCACCAGCAGCCACGCCCGAGCACCAGGCCCAACGACCAGAACCTCAATCGGAATCCTCTCGACAAATGCCCCCTCTTCTCCGCCATGACTCCGCAGAGTCCACTGACCCAGCCGACTCGGCGGGGTGACAGAGGAGGCTCCACGGACAAGGCCAAGGAATGGACTGTCCAGAGATGGCGCAATCAACAGCCTTGAACTGAGGTGGTCGAGGGCCGTCCTTCTGTCCGCAGTGGGGTGGGAAGGGCGCGGATCCCGAAAGCTCAAAACCTGACGCCTATCATAAAGTCGGGCCTGTCCCCCTACAGGGGGATTTTCTACAAAAAATTGAAAATCCAAAGATAGCCCCAAAATAGTATGGGGACTATTTTTGGGGGATTGTTTAACCTTTTTGGGGTATTGTTGGGGTACTTGTTTCATTTTTCGTCGAAAATCCCCCTGTAGGGGGACACGCCCGACATAAACCTAGCATAGACACCACAATTGCTGCACCAGAGAGGCCCATCGGAGCCCCCCGCCCACTGATAACAGTGGGACCAGTGGGAATGGGCGAGACTAGCAGGGACATCGGGGAAACCGTCCTGCACCAGACGAGCCCTTGTCTTACAACACCTGTCACACTGCAAGCATCCCCAGCGGCCACCGCTCCACTTGACCCGATGGTCCTTGGGGCCCCAAACGAGCTCGCAGAGACCGAACAGACGACGAGGACGAGGCTTCTCGGCGTCAGGGAAGGCGGCAACCGCTAGGTGACCCAGGACCCTAACCCGTGCACAGAAGGACAACGCACGCGACGCACCTCCTCCTCCTCCTCCTCCTCCTCCTCCTCCTCCTCCTCCTCCTCCTCCTCCTCCTCCTGGAACCCTGAAAGCCCGAAGGCAAGAACATGTTCGTCGAACGTTGCCCTGCCCCCCCCCCCTCCAAGGACAGCCGGCCCTGGGGGGGTGATCAAACTAGTGAGCCAAGTACCTTCAGGGGCGGTCGCCTCTAGAGTTGCCGGCTGGTGAGGTACGCTGTAGCAGGTAGGAAGCGGACAGCACACAGAAAACGACAGGCACGGGCGAGAACAGGAGAGGAAGAGGGAGGAACGGATCATGACCTCAAGGACACGTCCTCCTCCTCCTCCTCCTCCTCCTCCTCCTCCTCCTCCTCCTCCTCCTCCTCCTCCTCCTCCCCCTCCTCCGTCTCCACCTCTCTCCCCCCAGAGGACGCGAAGGAGGCTCCTGCAGGGCGCGCAGCTTGCACAGCTGGCGCGCGAAGGCTCCCAGCGACACGCTCTTGCTGTACGCCGCAGGCCCCGCGGGCGGGCCGTCGGCTTGCCAACCTCCGCCTCCGTCATCCGTCTTCCGTCCCGCGTCGTCGTCGTCCTCCTCGTCCTCCTCATCCCTCCAACTCCTCCTCCTCCTGCGTCGTCCTTCCTTCCCTCCCTCGTCAGGCTCCTGCTTCTGATCTTGCCTCTCCCCTGCCCTCCTCCACCCTCTTCCTTCTCATGCCGCCATCCCGCGTTCATACGTCTTCCGCCTCCCCCATCCCCCGCCCCACCCCCCAACACAGCAGTCCCTATTCCTCCTTCTCCTCTTCCTCATCCTCCTCCTTCTCCTTCCATTCCTATTGCCCCTCACTCCTTCATCCTTGTATCCATCCTTCTTCACTATTGCCACTCCTCCTTCACTATTGCCCCTCACTCCTCCTTCCATTCCTATTGCCCCTCATTCCTCACTTCCTATTGCCCCTCCTCCTTCTCTATTGCCCATCACTCCTCCCCTCACTCCATACCTCATCCACCCGTCTCCCTGTGCTCCTTCCTCCCTGTATCCATCCTTCTCCTCCTGCTCCACCCACCACCATCTAGGTGCTGCTGCTGCTCCTCCTCCGTCTCCTCCTCCTTGTCCTCGTTTTCCTCCTACTCCTCATCCTCCTACTCCTTCTCCTCCTCCTCCTCGTCCTCCTCCTCTGTCCTCCCTTGACCTACCTTGTGTTCAGTCCTCCTCATCCCTCCACCTCCTCCTTCTCCTCATCTTCTACCTCCTCCTCCTCCTCGTCCTCCTCCTCTGTCTCCTCCTCCTCTATCCTTTCCGATTGCCCCTCACTCTTTCATCCTTCCTCCATCCCTCATCCGCCCGTCTCATTGTGTTCAGTACTCCTCATCCCTCCACCTCCTCCTTCTCCTCATCTTCTACCTCCTCCTCCTCCGTCCGAAGAATCTCGGAATCAAATCGGATCGAGCCGGGCGCAATCGAGATCAGGAGCGGAGCCGCGGCTGCTGGTGGGCGCGGAGCCGCGGCTGCTGGTGGGCAACCGATGTGTCTCGGCGGCGAGCGAGGGGGGGAAGTGAGAAGGCCTTCTCAGAAGGCGGCGGGACTTCTCGGAAGGCCTCAGGCCTTCTGATGGGGCTTTCTGCGTCTTCGGCGAAGGCTCAGAGAACTTCTCAGAAGGCCGGGTGACTTCCGAGCCTTCTGAGAAGGCCCGCCCCTTCTCACCTCCCCCCAGGGCGCGCCGCCGAGTGTCGACTGGGGTCGACGTTACACATCCCACGTGCCCTGACGGTCTGTTAGGATGGCATGCGCCGTAGCGCGCGGGCGAAGCCGCATATCAAAACGAGCACTCGCTAAACCTCCGCTTTGCGGTTTCCACGAAGGTGCAGGCAGGCTGGAGGCAGTGTAGAGTATAGTTTACAGCCTGCCATCTGGCAGGGAAACACCAGGGGATACCTGCGAGCATTGCAGATGACCACCACCACGACCTGGAAAACGCGCGATCTGGTTAGGCGCAGTTAGGCTGTTGTGAGGACCCCACAAATCGCAGCCCTGCCGCCAGCGACGACCACGGCCCAGCCCCCCAGTCGCGCCCGAAAACAATACCCCCTCACACCCCCCTTGGGGCTCGGTCGACTACACGCAAGGAGTGACCCTGGGTAAGAGTGACCTTTGGTGCGCAGCTTTTGGGGGGCCGCGGGGAGGGCCAAAAACGAGCGCGCGAGACGCAACTACCGCATCGCGTTCAGCGATCGGGGGGCCCCATTGGGCCCACACCAAAGGTCACTCCGGCGAAAGGTCACCCTTACGTGCAATCGGCTCGGACCCCAGGACAGTCAACGGTCGATCCAACTCCGGAAATCCGGCACACCGTGTTTTGTTCCACGACGCCATCAGATTCTCACGCCTTCGAATGTCGGGGCACTTGCCCCGCCCCCCATCACGCCCAGGAGAACACACATGGGGCCGATCACAGTGTGGCCATGGTCAGCCTGGACGTCGAGCCGAACACATGCCGTTCGCGGTGTGACACGCCAAATCGACAACCTGACTTGTGAGCGTTGTCTTAGTCGGCGTTTCGACATTGGGCGGAAGGGGCTGGGGGAGGGGGGTGTCTGGCTCAGGACCTCTGCTTAATGCGCCTGTTTGCAGCAGTGCGTCCTGGGGGGGAGGGGCTCCGCCTGCTCGGGGCAGTCGCCAAAAGCAGCCAAGATCCACTCCATGGGGGAGTGGAGGAGGGGGGGCGAGGGCCAGCGCCGATCGGCAAAATAATGAATGAGAAAAAGATCACGTGTAACACGCAAAGTCGACAACCTGACTTCCCCTCCCGACCACGCGATGTTCGAAATAATCACCTGTCGATCGGCGACGATCGGCGATCACGATCGGCGATCATGCGGAAAGCGGACTCAGACGACGGGGGCGAGGTGCTTCGGCAGAGGACCTGAGCGGCAACAGCCCCGCGGGTATCCTCATCGGCGCACCGGAACACCGCGGCGAAGTCGAGGCGCGCACGGCGCAGTCGAGCGTCAACACGGCCGAGCAGTGATCTGGCCTGGGGGGGGGGGGCGGGGTCAGCTTCCACCTCGCGGAACCAATCAGCGCACTGCGAGACCATACATGTGGCCGAAGGGCGATCTGGCAGGAGCGCAGAATGTGGCTTGCACAGAAAACCTTGCGTGACGCCCCCTCTACGTAGCATGCCTGTTTGTTTTTCCTGTTTATTCCAGCGCATATTTTTGGGAGAAAAGGGAGACGCACGAAGAAAAGACCGATCTTGCAATGCCAATCCGTACACGACCGTCCTCCGCAAAAGGAATCAGAAGGTCCATCAGGCTGCGGCCGTCCCTCTTCATAGCACCAATGCACTCGCTCGGCGCCAACCCGAAAATGCCCCCCCCCCGGCGATGACCCACGCGACGTCGGCAGAGCGAAGCTATACGCCACCAGCGCCAGACTCGATCAGGCCAAGATGGGCCACAGACTGGCGCGTGCACCCTGGCAATGTGCAGTGCTTCGAGTTGTGCACGGACAGCACCCAGAGGTACCTCCTGCAGTCCACCATCATCATCATCATCATCATCATCATCATCATCATCATCATCATCAGCATCAGCATCAGCATCAGCATCAGCATCAGCATCAGCATCAGCATCAGCATCAGCATCATCATCATCATCATCATCATCATCATCATCATCATCATCATCATCATCATCATCATCATCATCATCATCATAATCGTCATCATCATAATCGTCGTCATCATCATCACTACCACCAGCAGCAGCACCATCGTCATCATCATCATCACCAGCAGCAGCAGCAGCATCACCAGCAGCAGCATCATCAGCGTCGTCATCATCATCATCACCAGCATCATCGTCGTCATCATCATCAGCGCCATCATCATCAACATCAGCACTATCATCATCAGTATCGGCATCCACATCCTCATCCTCATCTTCATACTCATCAGCATCAGCATCATCAGCATTAGCATCGCCATCAGCATCATCATCATCATTCCATCATCATCACCATTATCAGCATCAACGTTATCTCCACCATCATCATCAGCAGCATCATCATCATAATCGTCATCAGTATCACCATTCGTCGCCATTAATTCACCGTCCAAATAAACTCATCAACTCATCAAATCGTCATTATCGTCGTCGTCATCGTCGTCATCATCATCAGCATCATCATCAGCATCATTATCAGCATCAGCATCGTCATCATCATCAGCTTCATCAACACCTTACGCATTCAACATGACCCTTATGTTCCTCCTCCTCGATTTCCTCCAGTCCTCCTCAAATTCCTCCCCCTCCTTCACCTCACCCCTCCTCCTCCTCCTCCTCCCCCTCCTGCTCCTCCTCCTTCTCCTCCTCCCCCTCCTCTTCCTCCTCCTCCTCCTCCTCCTCCTCCTCCTCCTCCTCCTCCTCCTCCTCGCAAACACCCAATCGACCCCACAAACTACAACCTACAGCACTTCCAGGAATCACTACCCATAATAAAACAGCCTACAGCGACGACGCGGACGGCGACAACGGCGACAACGACGACGGCGGACTGCGACGACGCGACGGGGACGGCAGCGCCGACGACGGCGGCGGCGGTGGCGGCGACGGTGGCGAAGACGACAGCGACGACGGCGATGAGGCGGAAAGCCCCGACGCAGAGCAAAAGGAAGCTTGACGATACCAGACCCCGCCTGAGGCACGGCCCCGGCGGCGTCCGCCACTGCCGACCCTGCCGTCGCCGCCGCCGCCGTTGTCGCCGTCGCTGGTCGTGGTCGCCGCGCCGCCGCCGCAATCGTCGTTCCCGCAGTCGCCGCCGCCGCCGCCGCAGTCGTCGCCAGCGCCGGTCGTGATCGTCGCCGCCGCCGCCGCCGCAGACGTCGCCGCTCGTGGCCGTCGCCGTCGCCGTCGCAGCCGCCGTCGCCGCCGCCGCCGCCGCGGAGGCCGCCGCCGCGGCCGCCGCCGCTGCTCCGAGGCACGGCCGCGCCTCGAGCACAGCCGCGGCGGCGCCCGCTCCGCCGCCGCCCCCGGAGGGCAGCGAGGGCGGCGCAGCGCCCGGGCCGCCGCCGAGCCTCGGCCGCCGCGGCCGCCAACGCCGCCGCTGCGCCGCCGGCGCCGCCAACGCCGCAGACGCCGCCAGCGCCATCGCAGAGGCGACGAGGCGACCTTTCCTCCTCCGCCTCCTCCTCCTCCTCCTCCTCCTCCTCCTCCTCTGGCCTTTTCTTTTCCTCCTGTAGGTGCCAGCTTGCGCCGCTGCGTCAGGGCGGTCCTGGCGGCCAGGCAGGCGGAGCTGCAGGCAGGCCGAGGGGGCCAGCTCGCGCGAGAACGGCTGCCCTCGTCGCGTCCGGGAGAGCTCTCGAGAAGCGGCAGCGGACGCAGCGCAGTGCCATGCACACAGTGTGTGCAGCCACGCGCTGTGGTGGCCAGTGCGACAGCGTTGTCGGTTCGTCGAGCTTGAAGCGCTCGAGCCGAGCACTCGAGCCGAGCACTGTTGCCACTGAGGCGCCGTGGAGCAGCTGGAGGTCGCCGAGACCAAGATCTCTCCACGCCCTCAGCCCGCATCCCTCACCACCTCGACACAGTGAGCGCTGCCCTCGGCCTGGAGCATCGGGCAGGGAGGCTCTGAGGCGCTCGTCGGGTGGCGCTCGACCGCGCCGGCTGCCGCTCTCGGGCGAGCGGGGGGGGCTCTAGAGGCCTTTTGGGGGCCACTGGGGGTCAAGATCCCGAGCAGAAGCCTAGGAGGAGCAGAAGCCTAGGAGGAGCAGGAGGAGGAGCAGGAGGAGGAGGAGGAGGAGGAGGAGGAGGAGGAGGAGGAGGAGGAGGAAAGTCGACCTCCAGCTGCTACACGGGTTGCAGGAGCAGGAAAAGGACGAGGAGGATCACCTCCTCCTCCTCCTCCTCCTCCTCCTCCTCCTCCAAAGGAGGAGGAAGTCGAGGAGGAAGTCGAGAAGAAGAGGACCTCCTTGAGTGGAGCAGCTGGGCTGCCACGCCTGGCGCGCACATGCGGGACACGCACAATCTCTCGCAGGAGAGTGCACTCGAGGTGAGGACAAGCGAAGCGACACTGCCACTGCACTTGGGATGTGTGCGACAAGCGTAGCTTGGCGAGGCCCGTTCGCACACGTGCGGAAGGAGACGGAACATTAAAAGGAGACGGAGGGGAGGAGGAGGAGGTGGAGGAGGAGGAGGAGGAGGAGACGGAGGAGTAGACGGAGGAGGAGGGGGGGAGGAGGAGGCGGAGGAGGAGGGGGAGGAGGAGAGGAAAGAGAAGGAGGAGGAGGAGGAGGAGGAGGAGGAGGAGGCGGAGGAGAGGGAAGAGAGGATGTGCCATGATCATAATCCTCATCTTCCTCGCCGCCTTTCCCTGGTCGTCCCTCATCGTCCCGCCTCGTCTCTCCTCCTTCCTCCCTCCCTCCTACATCCTCGCATCCTCCATCCTCCCTGCTCTCCCCCTCCCCCCCTGTTTCGCCCTTCCCCGTCCTCCCTCCCTGCCCTCGCCCCAGTCCCTCCTCCCTGCCCCAGCCCCCCCTTAGTGCGAGGGAAGTCCTCTTGCAACAGAGGTGGCCCACGCCCGCTTGTCCGCCGCTGGGCGCCGCACAGCAGGCCCACCAGCCTGCTCTCGCGGTGCCCCTGACGGCGCCATGCCCCGCAGTCCCCAGAGGGGATAGGGGAGAGGGGAGAATGGAGAGAGGAGGAGGAGGAGGAGGAGGAGGAGGAGGAGGAGGAGGGGGAGGAGGAGGAGGAGGAGTCCGTAGCCATTTGGCCCAAGAGCCACTGGCTGCTCAGGCAGCTAGTGGCCAGGTGCGCCGACCTGGCTGGCACAGCGGCAAGTCCGCCACGACCGTGGCATTCTCATTTCCCAACCTCTTCATACCGTATTCTCGTCTTTCACCCTTCTCCCTGCCACTATGCACCGCCACACGGGGGGCGCCACAATCGGCGGCCAGCCACGAGTCCTCTCGACAGCCCAGCGAATACACACGCTCTGGCAAATGCGCGGGCGTCAACCGCTGACTCAAGATCACGGTCGACCCCCTCTGCAGCACCGTCCTCCAATCCACACAGCGCCAACAGGCGAGGGGCGCGAAGCCAACGCTCGGCCCCGTTCGGCCCCAGCTTCGCGCGAAGACTTCCGCGCTTCCGGCAGCATCGCAACCTGCCGCCGACCGAATGTCGACGACGCACCACCCTCCCTCCGCTGTCGGCCCCCGCCACTCGCCGCCCCGCGCTCCCAGGGCGGGAAGAGGGCTGTGATCATGAGAGACAGGAGGTGTGTGTGGAGGAGAGAAGAAGAGGAGCAAGGCGACGGCGACGACTCAGCGACTGAGCGTCGAGGCCCCGCTCTCCGGGAATCCCCCCCCCCCCTCAGCGCCCCCCTCTCGGGTGCGCCGCCCTTTGTGGGAAAGCTGCCCGCCACTTACGGGGGGGCCGCTGGCAGGGGCTCCCTGGTCGGGACATCCCCCATCCCTCTTCCTCTCCTTCTGACCTTCCGCTCCTCCTCGCCTTCCCCGCTCCTCCTCTGCTGTTTGGCCTCACGGGTCGTCCCCGTCTGTCGTGCTCCCTCCCCCTGGGGGTAGCCCCCCCCCCCCCCCCCCCCGGGTAGCCCCCCCCCCGTTCGGCTAGAGGCGCCTTTTCAAAACCGCCTCTCGCTGTGGAGGCCAGGAAATTCTGCGTTCGACGAACCTTCAGGCCGTCAGGAACCAGGAACCAGGAACCAGGAGGAGGAGGAGGAGGAGGAGGAGGAGGAGGAGGAGGAGAAGGAAGAGGAGGAGGAGGAGGAGGAGGAGGAGGCAGAGGAGGAGGAGGAGGAGGAGGAGGAGAAAGAGGAGTGCATGGCATTGTATACACGTTACAGGTGGGATGTTGCTGCTGCTGCTGCTGCTGCTGCTGCTGCTGCTGCTGCTGCTGATGATGATGATGATGATGATGATGATGATGATGAGGAGGATGAGGAGGAGGAGGAGGAGGGAAAGAGGGGATGGGGGGACGGCAAGCTAGGTGCGCTCGCGTCATATCTGTCGTCGTAACCCTCCCTCCCAACCTTCACCATGGCGCAGATCTCCTCTTTATGCGCACAGGCCGATAACGATCAAGGCAATGATCCCGAGAGGGTTTGCGATGCATGGTTAGCAACGGCGTAACATGGTGTAGAAGAACGCGGCAGAGCAGAGCCTGTCATAGCATGGCTTGGCATTGCGTAGTAGCATTGCACCACAAAGCGTTACAGCGCAAGGCATGGCATCGCACAGCGGATCACAACGCAACATCGCATTGCATGCCATGGCATGGCACCCGATGCCCTGGAGGGTAAATGGCCCGTTCTTTGCTCATCGCCAACAAGCAAAGGTTAGCACAGACTTTGAAGGGTATTCGGCAGATACCAAACGACATAGCACCCGAACGACGTTGCGCCGGTGAAGCCGGATGAACATCTGGCGCAGCCTACAGGCCGAGTCGACTGAGCAAGATCACCAGGTGTTGGTCCTCTGATCGGCGTGCCCCCAAACGACGTTGCGTCAGGAAAACAGGATGGCGCACTACGAAAAGAGCCCGTGCACGAAAAGAGAAGGCCTGTCCAGAATCCTGGCTCCATGTCCTGCGCAACCGTGCCTCCCCGATGCGGGCGCTTTTCGAATGACAAGTGCCGTCTGGTAGGGGTACTGTAATCATGCAAGGCCTTCCCCCTTTCCTTTCGACACGCTTCCTTGCGTTCCCCGACCCCCTTCCAAGTCTCCCTGGGCTCCCCGGACAGCTCTGCACGAGGCATGGCGGATGGCCCGAAGACTTCAAGAAGCTCCAGGGAACGTACAGAAATTGCCGACGGCGACAATGACGCAGAGGACGACGGCGGCGGCAGGGGAAGCTGTGGCGGTCGAGGACGGATGTCAGGGAATAGTACGGCGGGCTGCCAGGCTCGATGGTCTGGCTTCCTTGAGCAATGGGCTCACACTGGGCCCCTGGACCCCTCACTGGGTCGTCGGATCGGCGCTTTCCAGCAGGATCGTTTTTCAAGTTCCCTGGGGGGGGCTTCTATGGCCCAAAAAATCAAAGAATCGGCACCGAATGTATAATCACGTCCGATGGTTTTTTCGGGGGGCATTTTTTTTATTTGGGGGCCTATTTGGAAGGACCGAAAACCATGCCGTGGCATGGCACTGGAAATGATGACGCCAGCGCTGCAGCGGGAGCACGATTCGGAACGAGCGGAAGCGCGGAAACGAGGCCAACGTTGCAGCGCGAACGCGATTCGGAGGACGCGTAGCCTGACATAGCATGGCGTGGCGAAGCCCCAAAGGGGCTTCTGCGACCCCAGAAATCAACGAATCGGCACCGAATGTGGAATCACTTCCGATGGTTTTTTCGGAGGGTAATTTTCCAGATTTTGGAACTAATTTGGAAGGACCGACAACCATGCCTTGGCATGGCGCTGGAAATCATGACGCCAGCGCTGCAGCGGGAGCACGATTCGGAACGAGCGGAAGCGCGGAAATGAGGTCAGCGCTGCAGCGTGAGCACGGTTTCGAACGAGCGGTAACCCGAAAATGAAGCCAGCGCTTCAGCGAGAGCTGCATTTCGAACAACAACCCAAGCGAAACCCCAACTCCATTGAACCCTGTGTACAAAAACCAATTCGCGGAGGGGGGCCAGACATGTCCCGGCCGCCACCAGGGGAGAGAGGAGAGTAGTAATCAGATTGAAAAACTGTTGAAAGCGGACGGGAGATGGGGTGAGGGGAGTAGGGAAGGGGACAGGATGGGGAGAGAGGAAGAGGCGCAAGGAAAAGGGTAGAGAGGGGATGGCGGAGAGTTGAGCGGATGAGAGACAGGGAATACGGGGCAAGGTAGGCAACCGCTGGCTAGCGGCAGCAGCGAGAACCCTCTGGGCAATGCGGCAAGCAAGCGTGCACGAGGAAGGGCTGTGCGCCGAGCACCAACGCAGCGCGTGAGGCTGCGACCCTTATGTCGATTGGCGCACTGGCACCCACTACTTACCTAGAGGCCTCCTAGATGTGGTCCGAATTTATGCGGTCGAAAGATCGCGCCGCATCGCCGATGCATCGCCGATGCATCGCCGATGCATTGGCGATGCATCGGCGATACATCGTCGACATGGGCGATGCATCGGCGCGCGTGAAGGAAATAGGCCTGCACATCGAGCCGCACTGGCGATGCATCGGCGATGCGGCGCGATTCTCCGACCCCACCTGCTCCGACCCCATCCGGGAGAGGCTTAGACACACATATTCCAGATGGAGCACGTCCTCAACTGCCATAGTCGAAATGCAACGGAAAAGATCCATCCGAGAGCACTGATCAGCAACATTTCCCGCGACCAGGGAAGGTGAAGGCCACGAGGTCCGCCGGCTCGATGCCCGCGTCGCCCGCGCCCGCCCCCTCACTCTTATCCGCAATTGCTGGGTGCTACGTAGAGTACGCCCTCAACTGCCAAAGTCGAGATACCATGGAAATGATCCATCTGAGAGCACTGACCAGCAACATGTCCCGCGGCGTGGGGAAACCGTGACTATCGCGACTATGCTCCTCCCCCTCTCCCTCTCCCTCTCGTTGTTGTTTGATGGTCGTTCTCTTTGCGTGTAATTTCTCTCTCACTTTCCCTCGGTATTTTTTTTGTTATCTCTCTCTCTCTCTCCCTCTTTCTGCCACTCTCTCTCTCTCTCTCTCGTTCTGTCACTCCCTCTATCTCTCTGTCTCTCTCTCTCTCTCTCTCTCTTTCGCTCCCTCTCTCTTTCTCTCTCGCTCTGTCACTCGCTCTCACTCCCCGTCACTCTCTCTCATTCTCTCTCTCTCTCTCTCTTCTTGTCACTCTCTCTCGCTCGCTCTCTCTCCCTCTCCCTTTCGCACTACAGTGCCTCACTTGCACAAGTATCACTAAACGCAACTGATACGTGGATTTGGTGACCGTGTTTTTATTCCCCGAGTTAAGGTCCTTACCCGGGGGGGGGTCGGGCGGGAGAGTAACTGTAACGGCGGCCGCGGCGTGCACCCGCCAGGGTGCGTCCGCGCCACAGGCGAATCAATCGCCTCTGCGCGTGATAGCACATTGGGGGGGGGGCAGGCCACCCCCCAGATACGATCGATAGCGTTACCCGAGGGAGGGGAGTTTGGCCCGGGTGACGAGCGTTACGCCAGGCTGGAAGAAAGCTCTTGGGAGACATACCCCCTGAGTAACTCAACCGAGGCACAATGCACACCACTCCTGACGACGAGGGGCAGAAGCGAGGGAGCACGGCGGAGCCACAAATAACAACAATCCTGCGCTGGCTGGATTCATCTCCCACCCCCGCCCCCGCAACCGAAAGACGGCACCGTATCCACGCCCAACCACGCCCTCTACCCAAACCCACAACCCTCCTGCACCTCGCCACCCCCGTGGCGGCGCGCACAAGGCTCCCAGCCCCCGACCCCCAGAGGTCTGGACCCCTTCCCTGCTCCGGCGTCTGCTACTCGCCCAGAGCCAATGTTTGACGCTTTTGGGGCCCGGCGAGGGCCCCCCGAGGCAGAAGATTGAAGCGAAACTGAGACACACAAGTAAATAAACACAAATAACCAGATTCCCTTATATTTTCCCATATTTTCTGGGTTCCTGTCTTCCCCCCACTTCCCATATTTTCCCGTATTTTCCTGGGAATCCACGCTTCATTGTGTCTGTGCTTTTTCCCCTCCTGGAAGATAGCGAAGAGCATCCCGTCGTGATTTGTGCTCACAGCGCGAGGGGGGGCCTGGGTGGGCGGGGCGACCCGGGCGCGCCCCCCCCACAAAGCACGGGGGACCTCTGCGAAGGCCGGAGGGCCTCGAGGAGGCCAGGCGGACCCTTCGCAGTCGCCCGCCCGCCTCGCCCGGCCCCACCCCCATCATCCTCCTCCTCCCCCCTCCACCTCCTCCCCCTCCTCCGCCCCCGCCTCCTCCTCCTCCTCCTCCTCCTCCTCCTCCTCCTCCTCCCTCCTCCCTTCTCCCTCCTCCCTCCTCCCTCCTCCCTCCTCCCTCCTCCCTCCTCCCTCCTCCCTCGGCAACCGCCAGCGCCCCTCGGAGGGAGCAGACCCTGACCTTCCAGAGTGCTTCAAAAGTAGCCCTCCAGACTTGTCATATATAATGACCTGTCTCGACTGCCTAAAAAACCTCGACTGGGATCCAGATGCCAGGGCCCCAGAAGGCCAGGGGAAGTCGGCGGCGAGCGAGGGGGGGGAGGTGGGACGGAGAAGGCCTTCCGAGCAGGCGGCGGGACTTCTCCGAAGCCCTCGCGCCTTCTGAGAAGTGTTCTGCGTCTTCGAGGGAGGCTCAGACGCTCAGACAACTTCTCAGAAGGCTGGGGAACTTCCGAGCCTTCCTTCTCACTCCCCACCTGGGCTCGCCGCCGACTGACCCCTGCAACCGCCAGCAGGGTACCCATACCGCTACTCCCCGGACCTCTCCCGGGGCGCGTCCTGACCAGGGCGTCGAGGCGAATCCAGCCGCGGCGACGAGGGCCTCCCAGGGGGGCCCAACCAGGCAAAACTGAGGCAGGGGCAGCGATATCGGTTCCTCTCCTAGGGCTCCCAACTTCGCGCTTCGCGCTCCGCGAAGCGCGAATAACTTCGCGCTCTCGCGCCGCCCCCCCAAAGGGAGAAAAGGAGGACGAGGAGGAGGGGGAGAAGGAACGAGGACCGCGAAGCGCGAAGCGCGAATAACTTCGCGCCCTCGCGGGAGCCCTTGCCTCTCCCTCCTCTGCAAGCGCCGACACCCTGCCAGACCCGTGGACACCCCCCCCGCCTCGGCGACTCCGAAGGGTGCGGCTCATCCAGGGCACGGCGTGCAACCCCCAAAAGGAGGTCCAAGGGGGTGGGCGAGGACCTCGACGGAGCTCTCCGCCGCGTCCCGAGGAGCCCCGACGAGGGCCACGCGGCACCACCCGACGCCCCCAAAAACGCGCCGATCGCACGCAAATATCCCCCGCGTGGCCGCACCCCCGGCAGCCGCCGCCCGCCGCCGCGCCACGGCCTGCGCCACCCAGGCCCGCCACGAGCTCTGGAGGTTCCGGGCGCAGGCCTGCCCATCCGGGGCGGGGGGGAGGGCCGCGCACTCTCCACCGGTAACCCCCTATACAGTGACTGGGCATCCCAGGGATCAAGGCATCCCAAGGATCAAGGCATCCCAAGGATCAAGACATCCCAAGGATCAAGGATCAAGGCATCCCAAGGATCAAGGCATCCCAAGGATCAAGGCACACGACGACACGTGGTCAACTCTCTTGCCACGTTCCGTTGGGGACCTGGGAGCCCCAAAAGTCGGCCCACGCAATCTGACCTGTCCGAACAAAAAGCTGCATGACGAGGAGCAGCCGCCGCCTGGGGCCGCGGCGGGACTCCACCCCGTTGGACCGATCCCTATCCCCCAGCAGCGTGTCCTGGGCCCCACTGGCCGATCTGGCACCCAGATTGGGATGCAGGCTGTTCCCTTCGCGCCTAGAGGGACCAATCCCCAACTGAGGTGGTGGGGTGGGGCTGGGGGGCGGTGATAGGTTCAACAATACTGATCGACGGCGGCGCGCGCACTGGCCAACCCCCTGGCTCCCACCCTTCAACAGCCAGTAGCGCTGGCACTGCGACTGTTCGATGGGCGTGAACCTAGAATCCATACGAGGCTAGCGGCGAAGGTTTCGGCGCAAACCCAGGGCGTTTGGTAAATAGGTACATGGATGCATGTGCAAATCCACGCAAACGCAAACGGAATATGCAGATGTATGTCCGCTGGGCCCCCTTGACGCACCACGCCGTGGAGGTGTTGCTGGACTGGCAGTGTGTTCGTGCCTGTTGTGCATTTCCTCTTGTCCTGTTTCAGAACTGTTTTCTGATACAAAGCTCACAGTGCGAGGGACAAATGACTTCCCTATATATATCTCCCCCGGACAGAACTGGAAACGTAGTGCTCTTGGGGGACTTTGTCGGGATCTTCGAAACCCATTGATGGATCAGTCGGGGGTTCGGGGCCTGGGGGCTATCTGGAAGGCATAGGGGTCGTTGGGAAACTCCTGGAGCTCCATTAGGAGGGGATTCTTGGGGCCGTCTTGGGGTGATCTTGGGCTGCCTGGGGTCGTCGGGCTTGTTTTTTGGGGCGTTTCGGCGTCGGCTAGGGGAAGGGGCGCCTACAATGTCGCAACATTTTGACTTCTGACCTCACTGGACTCTCCCGGACGGCTCTCGGGGGTCTTCGGAGGAACCCTTGGAGAGGGGTCTTGAGCTCGCCATCGCTCGGACGTCCATTCCCTGTGTTTTTGTCGGTATCGTGCGTGGTTTTTTCGCCAAATGATCAAGGATGCTCCTCGATGGTCCTCGCCGAAGGAAAAATGCACACGTCCGAGCGATGCCAAGTGAGGCCATCCCTGCCAGTCTCACCGGCGCGGGGCGAAGCCCGGAGGTCGTCTCGGGGGCCCGGGCAGACCCGAGGAGGCTGTCTGAGGCTTGCCGTGGGCCGGCTGCAGGCCTTCGGCACAAATCGAGGCGGCCTATTCGAGCCGTGAGGAACTCCACCTTGTGCTTCCGAATGACTACCTGCCAGACCACCCCAACCCAACCCGAAGACCCGAAGTTGACCCGAATTTCGGGTTGGGGGGGGTACGGGTTCCATGTGTTTTTCAGTGTTCCCCGACCCCCCCCAACTGGAAATGGAGGGCAGCAAATTGAAGCCTTCGGGTTGGGTTGGGGAGGTTTGGTGAGTTGAGTGGTGACCAAAGGGGTCCGGTCCAGCCATGGGGAAGGGGAATCGGGGCCCACCCGTGCAAGGGACCCTCTTCTTCCGATGTTCGCGCGTAGATGTACACAGTCCATGTGCATGTGCATGCACGAGAAGATATGCAGGTGCGTGTGTGACCCTGTGCCCATGTGACTGTGGATGCACACCCAGCTGGCTGCACCTGCATCTGCACCCTTTTTGTGTATGTGAGCGCCTCTGCCAGCAGTTGCCACTGTACTTGTACATGGGCCTGGTCTTCTTCGTCCAAGCAAAGCCAGGCTGAACCAGCCTACCCTAAGCTAGGCGACGCTAAACTGTACGCCAAGCGTGTCTAGTCATAGGCGTGCGCGTGAGCATCAGCGAAGGGGCCAGACGAACCCACAGGTTGCTCTGCAACACGCCCGGCCGCCAGCACACTTCTCAAGTGCATGAGAGATAGCACAATGGCGCATGCAGGCACGATTGGCTGATAACGGACATCATGCAGGCATGTACGCCTGCAAATACAACACGCCAGACGCGAGTAGATGCATGCTTATGTGCACGCAGGTGCACAGCTGCGCACACGGTCACGCGCGCGCGTAGGGCCACTGTGCGCACGATCGCAAAACGAACCTGCCAAGCCGATAAGGGAAATCTGAAAATACTGATACCGCTACTCCCCAGACCTCTCCCGGGGTGCGTTCTGTCCAGGATTTCGAACCAAATCCAGCGGTGGCGACGAGGGCCTCTCAGGAGGCCCTAAAAGGGGAAAACGAGCGAAGGGTAGAGATGTCTGTACTTTTCCCTTCTCTGAAGTGTGCGCGCGGGCGCAGGACGAACCTGCCAAGCCGACGCCAGAGAATTATCAGCGGCTTGCACAAACGGGTAGGGGGAGGGGGGGAAGATTTCTTAGAAAGAGGCTGCTTCTGAGAAGGCGTGGGCCCGACGTCCACAGATAAGGCCCGCGCCTTCTAAGAAGCAGTGCCTCCTCCTCCTCCTCCTCCTCCTCCTCCTCCTCCTCCTCCTCCACCTCCTCCTCCTCCTCCTCCTCCCTCCTCCCTCTCTCCCCCCCCTTGGAACGGTGTCGGCTCCGCGCCGCGGGCCCAGTGGCGCGCGCTTGCCTGTGCTGCCTGGGCGCGTCGCGGCGACGCCGTTGGTGACGCGTTCCGCGGTGGGGTGGCGAAAGAGGAGGGAGGAGGGAGGAGGAGGAGGAGGGAGGAGGAGGAGGAGGAGGAGGAGGAGGAGGAGGAGGAGGAGGAGGAGGAGGGAGGAGGAGGAGGAGAGGAGGAGAGGAGGAGGAGGAGGAGGAGGAGGAGGAGGAGGAGGAGGAGGAGGAGGAGGAGGAGGAGGAGGAGGAGGAGGAGGAGGAGGAGGAGTTGGGGCAGCGCTCGTCAGCATCTCGCCCGTGCGGCGCCTTCCTGCGAGGCCCGGGTGCAACCCCAGGGCACCACGGACCGCGCGCTCCGCGGAGGGGAGGGGGATGAGGAAGAGGAGGAGAGGATGAGAATGAGGAGAGGATGAGGATGAGGAGGATGAGGAAGAGGAGGAGGAGGAGGAGAGGAGGATGAGGAGGATGAGGAAGGGGAGGGGAGGATGAGAAGGAGAAGAGTTAGGGACGCGATCTGTCCCCAGCGCGGATCCTTCTCGTACAGGTTCTTGTACTTCTTGAGGAGCTCCTGGCCCAGCCTCACCAGCTCAATCTGCTGCCCTGAGGGGCAGGAAGCAAGGAAGGATGAGGAAGAGGGTTGCTTCGAAACTTGGGAAGGTCGCGCAAACGGCACAACAAACGGAGGGCGACCATGCGGAACGGACAAAAATGGAGCGGGCCGAGGAACGAGCGGGAGGGCGAGGGGCAGACACCAGGAGGCTGAGCGAGGAGGCGAGGCGCAACGGCAGCAGGACTCCCTATCCTCCTGCTCCTCCCTCCACCCTCAACCTTCCTCCTCGCACGTGGCTCCGGATGAGTCCGTATGACGTTGGGGCACACCATCTGCCAGCTGGAAAAACTGCGCTCTGGCAGCCCTCGCGTGCTGATGAATCAGCTCCTGATCCACGTCCTTCATTCTTTGATCGAGTTGTACATGTCGCCACGACGTATATTCTCCACGCGCCCAAGTGGACGACGCCAACACCACGGCAAACCCTGCGCCCCGCGCCCCAGAGAGACGACGCCGGCACCGCGGCAAACCCACGGCGAAACCCACCGCATCCGAGGATGCGTTTGCCCTGGTGGCCGAAGCGCCTTCCCCAGGACGTAAGGCCGCGCGTCGGAACCAAAACGGCGCGGCGACGCACGCAGAAATTGACCACAAACCTCCGGCAAAAAAAGCAGCCGATCCTCTGGAGACATCGCTTCTCCCTCCACCCTTCCCCCTTGTTTGACGTTGGCCAGACTAAAGGCATCGATGCTCGCAGCGCTCGCGTGAGCAGGGCGCAGCTCGGCCATCCCGCTGCGCACGCCTGTCCCCGCGGACAGCACGGCCCGCCGCCCTGATGCGCTATCGAGGGGGACGCTGGCGAAAGGGACTTCTGAGACCGCGGCATTGCATCTCGAGACTTCGAAAAGGGCAAGTGAAAGCGTCGTCCGGTGACCCTGTGGGTGAAGCCGAGCGGACTTGAGAAATGGGCATCGCCCGCCTCCAAAGTCCCTTTCCATGGGGTCCCTTTGGAACCACATGATGCTCTCACCCTGGGGAGGGCGCACCGACCCAGGTCGATCACACACCGGGGTCCGTCGGGCTTCGCAGGCACCTGCAAAAGCTTGCAGGATGCTGCAGGACCGTGCAGGATCGAGCCGGGGCCGGTGCACCCGTGGCTCTGCAGGATCCTGCAAGGACCTGGCGCCCTGGCTGACCCCCGTTTGCATTGACCCCCGTCTCTCGTGGAGGAACCAAATGGTACCGATACCGCTACTCCCCGGACCTCTGCTGGGGTACGGTACATCGACAAAATGTTGCACCACCTGGTGTTGTGAAGAAAGCAAGCCGATTTTGCAATGGGTGTTCGCTTCCACCCCCCCCCTCCCCCCAATCTTAATATTGGCTGCGGTCCCGGGTTCATCGAAACGGCTCGGTGGTGCAGCATTCTGTCGCGAGCCCTGGGGGGGGGCGCCAAGGGACCTTTGTCATGTGCCCAATATTAAGATCAGGGGGAGGGGGGGGAGGAGCAATGCAATATAGCTGACAATGCGCGGCAAAAGTGGTGCAACCTTTCGTCGACGTACGGTACGTGCTGGTGTGGGTACCTCTCCCTCCTCTGATCTTGAGACCTGGTCTCCATCGGGAAACCGTCGCGGCGCGACGGAGGCCATCCGCCCGTGCGCTCGAGCTCACGGGGGCGCTCGGCCGAGCAATTGTTGACCGGCCGCAGGAGGAACAACACAAGGCGGGGGGCGCGGCTGCGGAGGACAGGAGGGGGGGGCACCCCCTGCGGGGAGAGTCCCGCTGGGAAACAAGCAACGACCCAAACACAAAAACTCGGAGGTCTGCCCGGAGTTCTGGGATCGGCGCTGGAGCCGCCCAGGGGTCCAGCGCCGATCCAGAGAATCCGCTCGGACCTCCACATTTTCATGTGCCTGCCACCGTTTGCTCCTCGAGCCCAGCCAGAAGCGCACAAGAGCGGCTTTGGGCTCCCACAACAGCGCGGTAACCTCAAGATCCCGAAGGACCCCGCCGCACGGCCCGTCACCGCACGGTCTTGTGACCTCAGAGGTCCCAGTCGTCCGAGACATCCGAAGAACGACCTAGGTCCCAAAGCAGTGGGCTGACTCCGAATGCAAGCGTTTTTTTCATTCTGGGTTTCGACACTTGGCCGAAGGGTGGGGGAGGGGGGGGAGGGCTGGGCCTGGGCTGCTGCTCAGCCGCTCTGCTTCTTGCCCGTCGCGCAAGCAGATTGGGGGGACGGGGCCCTGACCAGTCGCAGAAAGCAGCCAGGACCTGGTCTATGAAGGAGGGGGGGAATAAAGGGGCCCCAGAACACACAAATAAATACACACAAATAAACATACTCCCCATATTTTCTCATATTTTCTGGGCTTCTGTCTTCCCCCCCAATTCCCATATTTTCGCATATTTCCCTGGGGATCGACGATTCATCGTGTCTGTGTGTTTTTTCCCCTCCTGAGGGAAGGGGGGAGAGGCCAGGGGCCCGCGCCCATCGGCGAAACAGTGAGCAAACGACGGCGCCGGTCCCCACTCACCACACGGTGTGGTCACCGGCCAATCTTTTTTGGGAGGGGAGAGGAGGAGGAGGAGGAGGAGGAGGAGGAGGAGGAGGAGGAGGAGGAGGAGGAGGAGGAGGAGGAGGAGGAGGAGGAGGAGGAGGGGGAGGAGGAGGAGGAGGAGGGGCCCCCGATCGACGGCCGCCCCGGCGCGCCCACGCCGAGCATGCCGCCCGGTGGTGCCCGTGTGCGGGGCCTTGTTGCCAGCCTGGAACACATCCCCATCCCTATGCTGGGCATCCCCTCATCACGACGCCAATCTTGGGGATCCCCTTCTTTTTTGGGGGGCGGATCCCCAGGATTGTCATCGCCTTTTGGCGTGTCAATCTTAGGGATAGGGATACGTTCGAGGCTGGTAACCTTTGGGGAGACAAGCGGTGCCAGCGCGAGCACCAGCAAGCTCGCCATCGCGGACCTGCTGGGGCGATCCAGCGGGTGTCCCCCGCCCCCCCCCCCCCCTGCCACGAACGGCGCACATACCCGTATCCGCGCCCTCGCGGTCGGCACTCCGGGGAAAGATCCCGTGGATGCGCGATCGCCCTCCGGTCTGCCTCGCGTTCCGCACGGGACATCCGCGACAAAATCGTCCCATATCCGCGGGGTCGCAGCCCAAGGGCCCAGCCCGCGAGGCCGCGGATATGTTTTCGCCCATGGCCCTTGGGGGCGGCTCCGAACAGGCCTCCATCCTTAGGAGACCAGACAATGACGTACCTATACGCAAAACCTCAGAGGTCCGCGCGCATTTCTCGGATAGGCGCCGGACCCCCCCCCCCCCCTCCCTGGCGCGCGGAGCGCGCCAGTGGCGGTTGCGGAGGCGCCGCCAGGGGGCTCCAGCGCCGATCCGAGACGTGTGCGCGGACTTCCGAACTCTTACGTTTATATCGTTGCTTGTTCCCCGTACAGTGGGGGCTCGGCCACAAGAAACCTCCGCAAGAAACCCAACCCTGAAATCCGCGATGTGTTCCGTGCAAACCCAAATTTGTCGATCGAAGATCGCCAAGATCTGATTGGGGGCCCATCGAAACCCAAGAAACCCAGGGAACCCTGGCAGAATCCAACTGGTTTCTTGGCACGCGCCCCCACTGTGCGAGGTCTTCGTCGAGCAGTGAGGGCCCCCTCGTGTTCTCCCGTCTCCCGCGGCCGCCCTCCGCCTCCTATTCTCCCTCCTGCCGCTGGACAATATTCGCTCGCCCGCCCCCGGCCGGCTGGAGCGCGAGCGTATGCGGCTCGCCGCTGCCGCGCCCCCCAGATAGATCCGACGTCGTGACTTTGTTCAAGGCGGGGTCCCCGGAAGTCTCGACCCCTTTTTGGCGGCGCGCACAAGGGGGTATGGGGAGGGGGGAAGGCTTCTTAGAAGGAGGCTGCTTCTTAGAAGGCGCAGGCCTTGCATCTACAAAGAACGCCCGCGCCTTCTAAGAAGCAGGGGTGCTTCTAAGAAGCCTTCCCCCCTCCCCCTACCCCCCTCTGCGCGTGGCCAGCCTTCCCTGGCGGGCGGTGTTTCATCCCGAGTCGTTCTTTGACGATACTGGCGCCCGGCGAGGGCCCCTAATTAGAGGCCGACAACTGCGAAAAAACCCTCCGTTTTGGATTTTTCAAGGTGTTGAATTTCTGGGGCTGCGGCGGAAGAGGTCCCCCGCATCCTGCAGAGGCAGCCCAGGTCGTCCGCCAGGCCGTCTTGGGCGCGCGGGCTCGGCGACGAGGGGCTCGCTGGCCTGGAGGCCAGCTCCCCAGACCCCCAGCGTCGTGATTTGTGACGTCGACCCCGGACTCGTGTTGTTGACGGTCCCGGAGGGGCCCCCGGAGGCCGAACATAATGAGCAAAAGACAGACCTTCCGTCGTGATCTGTTCACGGCGCGAGGGGGTCTGCGGTTCGGTCGGTCGGGGTGCGCTGCAGTGGTGCCCTCCTGGACGCTTCTCGGCCCCTCTGGGGCGCCCCCGGGGCCATCCTGGAGCGCTCTCTGGGGCCCCATGGGGCCGTCCTGGGCCCTCCGGGGCCCGAGCAGGCAGGGGAGCCCGAAAAACTGGCAGAACCCTCGCCATCGCTCGGACGTCCATTCCCTGTGTTTTTGTTCGCTTTCGTGCGTGTTTTTTTCGCCAAGTCATCAAGGATGCTCCTCGGTGGTCCTCGCCGAAGGAAACATGCACACGTCCGAGCGGTGCCAAGAAACCCGTGGGGAGAGCCCTGCCTTGGCCCTCCTCGGGGGCCCTCGGGGGTCTCGGCACGCCGAGGCCGACGGCCGGCGGGGCAGTGCCGCGCCCGTGGGCGGCGGCGGGAGGTGCGCTGCGGGGCGGCGGCTGCGGGTGCAGGTCGCCCTCCCTGAAGGAGCCCTGGGACACACAAATAAATACACACAAATATCAGGATCCCCGATATTTTCCCATATTTTGTCGGTTTTCGTTTTCTCCCATTTCCCATATTTTCCTGTATTTTCCTGGTGATCGACGATTAATTGTGTCTGTGTGTTTTTGCCCTCCTGACTCTCCGTGGCACGGCTGCCGAGGGCCATGCGCCGCGCGAGGCCTCTCTCGCGAGGCCTCGCGCGAGGCCTCGGGCGGGGGTCGCCGCGGGCAGCGCGAGGCCTCCCCAGAGGTCCAACGTGTGTTGGAAGAAGCTCGAGGCGGAGGTGCTTCACAGGTTTCGGCCTCCAGAGGGGCCGTCGCGGGGCCCCAGGGCCGTCACACAACGACTCCGGACGCAAAGCCGGTCCCGGGGATCGGTTCGAGACTTCCTGGCCATCGCTCGGACGTCAATTCCCTGTGCTTTTTTCGGTTTCGTGAGTGGATTGTTTGCCAGATGGTCGAGGATGCTCCTCGAAGGTTCTCGCCGAGAAAAAAATGCACACGTCCGAGCGATGCCAAGCTTCTGGGGGCCCCCCCGTGTTGAACAGAAGACGCCATCGGATCCGTGGATCTGTGGAGGCTGAGGAGCGCTCGGTGCTCCAGAGGAGTGCGCGACTGACTTCGGGCTCCAGCGCGGCCCCTCCTGTGGAGGAGGGCACTTCTTTAGAGGCGCGGAGCTGCGAGCACGGCCGTAGGCCACAGGGGACGAGCTCTACACATGCCAGGGTCTGGCGCCAGCATGAGCGCTTCCCGTCCTCCTCTCGATATACGTGTTCCTCCTTATGCCATGCTGGTTTTCCTTCTTCTCCGTGTCCTCCCCCTTATCCTCCTGCTTCCTTTGCTGCTTCTACTGCCGCTCCTGCTGCACCGCACCTGGACGCCTTGAGCGGTACGGCCGTAAATGCAGTGTGCTGCGTGCGGCTTCCCACACGCCTCTGATCATGCCTGCATTTCTCTTCCCTCCTCTCCTCCTCGCCCCCCCCTTCGCGCAGCTTGCTCGCATGTGACGTGCGCAGCGTCCCTGGCTGCCTGTGCGCCGCTTCGGCGCCCGATTGCCTTGCTTGCTCCCAGCAGCAGGACAGCTTTTTTTTCGAACGGAAGCGTTGCTTCAGATCCGTGCAAGTTTAGACGCGGCGTTGAACTGGTGGACCGAGTCGTACACTTTCCTTCCTGCTGCGCTACTGCGCAGGCACGGAGCGTGCTACTAGGGCTGAATACGTACGCACCTGCGCAAGCGTGCCAAACTGGCGTCCACTGCTGCGAGGAGAGCCGCCTGCGTCCGGGAAGTGCGTGGCCAGCAGCTCGGCGGCGTCCCTCTCCAGGTAGGCTCGCTGCAGCTCGTGCAGCTGGTCCAGCTCTATCCCCAGGCCGTCGTCCTCGACCGCGCCAGGGAGAGATCTCCACGAGGAGGACGCGCCGTCGGAGGAAGAGGCAGGCGCTGGTGAAGAAGAGGAGAAAACGGCGGCACGGAGGAGTCGCGAGGGGAACGCGGGGAGGCAAGGGGGCGAGGAGGAGGAGGATGACGATGAGCGGGAGGCAGGAGGGGGAGGAATACGCGGAGGCAGAGGAGCCCCGAGAAGAAAGAACAGGAAATATGTCGAACCCTATCCCAGGCTTCGTGGGTTGCTCGAATGGACCAAAAGTTTAGGGCCCAATCCTGGGATCTAAGATGGGGGGGCGTCCATCCTCGAAAGGGGTGCGTCCGAATAGCCCCCTTGGGGTGTATCCCAGGGTGTCCCTCTTTTCCTGAGCTGCCGAACTTTTCGGGCGGAACTCGGGGGTAGAGGAAACAACTGTTAGCGAAAAACGTCTCGAGGGCAGGGACTCGATGCAACGGCAGGGACAGCCCGGAACGAAGCAGGAACGGGTGGGCCCCTCCCCCCCTGGCTTCCCTCTCGGCCCCGCACCCTCCCCCCTCCTCCCCCCCTCGGCTACACGCAGGAGTGGCATGACCCTGGGTAAGAGCGACCTCTGGCGCGCGACGTTTTGGGGGCCGCGGGGGGGGGCCCAACCTGGGCCCGCAAGCAGCCGCTGTACTGCCTCGCTCTTGGCCATCTGGGGACCCGTCTGTGCCCGCACCCAGAGGTCCCTCCGGCGAAAGCTGACTACCCTCCAGACCACCCCAACCCAACCCGAAGACCCGAATTTCGGGTTGGGGGGGGGGTATGGGCTCCACATGTGTCTTTTCGATGTTCCCCGACCCCCCCCCCAACTGGAAATGGAGGGCAAATTGAGGCCTTCGGGTTGGGTGGCGTTCTGCCCCACGCCACCCGCCCAGAAAGCTCACTCTTGATGGACTTGTTTTCCACCACCACCACCACCACCATAAGCTAGAGGGCGGAAATGAGGTGGAGGACGAGGAGGAGAACGAGGAGGAGGAGGAGGAGGAGGAGGAGGAGGAGGAGGAGGAGGAGGAGGAGGACCCCCCTCCCGCTCCAACTTATGGTGGTGGTGGTGGAAAACATGCCCATCAACTCCGACGCCCCGTCGGCGCCCTCTCCCCGAGCAGAGCCGCAGCGCACAGCCGGAGCCCTGCGCGCTCCGCCCGGGGCTCCCGCCCGAGGCCCCTCGGGGGCGGGGCGCGGAGGCCGCGGCAGCGCACCCGCGAGCCCCGCACCCTGCCTTTAGGTCGGGCCTGTCCCCCTACGGGGAGATGTTCGACGAAAAATAAAAAAAAATACACCAAAAAGAATCAAAAAATGATACCAAACTGGTCTGGGGATGATCTGTTTCATCTATATTTTCAATTAGTTGGGCGAATTCTTTAGTTGTCGTCGAAAATCCCCCTGTAGGGGGACAGGCCCGACATGACCCTGCCTGCCCGCCGCCCCTGCGAGAGCCGCGCCTGCCGAGGAGGAGGGCTCGCGCGACCGCGAGGCGGCGCGGGGGGAGGCGTCGAGGCCTCCTGCAGGGGATCCGAGCCGGACCCCCTCGCGCTGCGGAGAGAGGCACGGCCTCCCCGGGCCCCCCGCGGGCCCCGGGAGGCGTCAAGAAACGGCTCGGGAGGAGGGGCGGGTCTCGGGTCGCCCTCCGCATCGGCTCCGAGGGTGCACGTTCGGCATGTGGCAGCGACCAGGCCCAAGCCGCGCTCGCGTGCACGAGGCGAGTCACAAAAAAAGCAGCATGAGACGACACGCATCGCTCGTACGAGAAGGAACTGGCAACACCAGTACCGAACGCAGTAGAGGCAGGCGAACACCAACCGTGGTTCGGGCAATGGGCAAGTGCATCTCAACAAGAAACAATGTGGACAAGCACATCGAACACATAACGCATCATGTCGCGGAAGACGCCCATTGCAATGAAGTGCCATGGTTTGCCACACGGATCACTCCGCATTCAACACGCAACATGTTCTAACCACATCGCAAGAGATCATGCCGTCCCCCGCTCTCACAACAAAATCTACCCACAAGCGCAACACACATCGTTGAAATCGTCCTCGACAGAAGATCTGCCCATTGCGGGGCAACAGGTGCCATAAGAGCCCACATGGCTGAGCGAAGCGCACGGCTATCGAACAGCTACGGCTCAGCAACATCACGATGACGGGAAGGCGCCTGTAAGAGTGAGGACAACTGTGTCGCGATATGCTGTCCGTCGCACTCGCGTCGGCCGATCGGCGTCACCAGTAAGGCGATCGTAAAAGACAATGATCACAGCGGGTGCCCGCTGACCAACGCATAGGCTCGTGAGAACTTGCGAAAAAAAACAGGGGGGCAGACTCACGATCGCGACGGCGGGGCTCCGAACACGCGGCAAAAGAGGCGCCTGATGATCGTGCCCACCCACCCAAACAACAACGAGGGCAGTGTAGAAACATCACCGGCAAAGGACAACTCGGGAACCCCTGGAAGCCCGAAAGCCTGCATCGGGCTCCGAAGCCGTTCCAGAAGACTCTGGAGCGCGTTCGGGGTGCGCCGGGACGCTCTCGAACGGTGTGTCCCCATCCTCCCCAAACCTCTGACGTCGTGTTTTGCTTGTGGCCTGGGCCACCGAACCCGCCGGCCCTTCTCTCCAGGGCCATGTTTTCGTCCCTGGCTGTCTCCTCTGATGGCCACGGGGCTCGAAGCTAGCCTACAGAGGCCCCGGCTGCGAACACGAGCCGCAATGATGATCTTCGAGCGACAGAAGACGAGAAGAGGAGGTCTGGGCAGCCAGGGCAGCCTGAACACCGCCCCTCGTCCGCCCTCCCTGGAGAGCAACGCTGGGGGGGCGCAGCTCCTGGGGAAAACGCCGAACTTGAATCGACGACACAACGAAGATCAATCTGGATCGGCGATCGGCCCCCGATGGCACACCCGCGTGTTCCTGGGCGGACCGGGCGATCGAGCCTCTGTCGGCGATGACTGGGCGATTGTGGGGGAACCGACAGATACCGATACCGTGACTCCCTGGACCTCTCCTGGGGTACGTCCTGGCAAAAAATTGGGAGCGTATCCATCGGCTACACGCAAGAGTGACCCTGGGTAAGAGTGACCTTTGGTGCGCGGCTTTTTGAGGGCCGCGTGGGGACCAAACCTGGGCGCGCAAGCTGTTGCTCCTGCTTCGCTTTCAGCCATCTGGGGACCCATCTGTGCCCGCACCAAAGGTCACTCCGGCGAAAGGTCACTCTTACGTCTAGTCGAATCCAGCCGTGGCGACGGAGGCCTCCCGGGACGCCCAGAAAGGCGGAAACACCAGGGAGAGGAAGCAGTCACTTCACCTCTTTCTCCTCCGAGGTTGAAGGCCGAAGCCAGCGCATCCCCCCTCTGTCGGGAGCGGCCACGAGGGGGGTGTCCAAGAGGGGGGGGTGCAAATCATGACCAGCGGCATGTGGGCGGCCCAGCGGGGGGTCCTGGGACGTAATGAATGAGAAGAGGCGCCATGAAATCTGAGGAAAAATCATGGCCCGCGCCATGAAACCCACCCCCCCCTAGTCATCATCCCCCTCTTTTCCGCTCCTGACTCTGAGCCCATCCCCCCGCAGCGCTGCCCGTGCCACCCCAGCGGCCGGCAGGGCCCGAAGCGGCCACGGCCCCGCCCGCACGACGGATCCCGGATCTCCTCGGGAGGCCCCATGGGCCCCGGCCGGCGACCGATGAGGAGGAGGAGGAGGAGGAGGAGGAGGAGGAGGAGGAGAAGGAGGAGGAGGCGAAGGAGGAGGAGGAGGATGAGGAGGAGAAAGAGGAGGAGAAGGAGGAGGAGGAGGAGGAGGAGGAGGCGGAGGCGGAGGAGGCGGAGGCGGAGGCGGAGACGGAGGAGGAGAGGGAGGCGGAGGCGGACGCGAGGAGGAGGATGATGATGAGGAGGAGGAGGAGAAGGAACGGATTCATTCTTCCCATTGCGACGCACACACACACACATCCACATCCGTAGTCCGTTCAGGTCGGGCCGGCGGGGCGGACGCCCAAATGAGGGGAGGAGAGGCCGCCAGAGCACAGGAGGACGAGGAGCGCAGCGTAGGAGGGGGCGAGTAACAGGAGGACGAGGAGGAGGAGGACCAGTGCAAACCCAAGATGCATCAATGACAGTACAGTAAATGCTCCCTCCCAAGTCTCCCTTTTCACAAGTCCCTAAGACAACTGATCTGCATTGGGGGAAGTGGCCCGCTAGAAAAAAAACGCATTCCCTGCGCCTGCAACATCGCGGATCAACGCAAGTGCTGCGTCCTGACAACTCCAAATCGTGCCAGAACACCGTCTATTGGATTTCAGCACCGCGAATCAGTCTGACCGCTTCTTCCCCGCAATCCAACATCGTGCCAAGATGCCGTTCCTGGGACTTCGACCAGACGAGCATACATACGTTTAGTATACATGTGCGCGGCGGTACGGCGAGAACCGCATTTGGAAAACGGCTCGCCCTCCATCCGCGAAAAGCCTGCCATCTGTTAAAGCGAGTGTGCGCGGCGCTGAGGCGAAAACCAACATTGAAAACGACACCCGATCGATGGGTGAAACGGTCGCACAAGCTTTTCTGAGTGCGTGCGGCACTTGGGCAAGAGCCACATGCTGAGAACGGCCCGCCATCCATCGAGGAAACCTGCTGCAAAGCATCACAGCGAATGTGCACGGCGCCAAGGCGAGGTCCACACTTTGAAAACGGCCCGTCCTACAAGCTCCAGGATCATACATGGCGGGGACGTCTCTGGCGAAACGCCCGGCCCGCCTCACCGACGCGTCTGGGGGGGGCGACAGGGAAGAACTGCTTCTGAGGAGAAGGGATGGCGGAGGAGGAGGAGGCGGCGGAGGAAGGAGCAACGAGTGAGAATCGCGCGGATATACACTAAAACATCTGGGCCCTGCCCCATGGGGCTTCTCGGAAACGCCACAGGACAAGGTATAGTGTGTAAGGTGTAAGTTTCCAGCCGATTCTCCGTGCGGCAAGTGCTGAAGAAAATATATGCGAACTGCGTTTGGGTCGTGATTTGCTACAGAGTGGTGGACAAACATAATCAAAATAGTATTGTGGACCTGTTCCTGCCCCCGAGCGAGGAGGAGGAGCGCCCGCATGTGACGGGTCAGATGCCTTGCGGCTGGCGGGGCCTCTTCATAAGTAGTAGCGGAAGAGATAGCTATTGTAATTGTCAGCCGGGGTGCGAACCTTGACCCGGTAGCCCGCGACCCTGGCAGCAATGACCGCCTCGCTTGGCGGTTGCACGTGTGGATCCCGGACGGTGGCGAAGAACGCCGTGCGTGTGGCGGAGAGAAGACGAGGCGCAGGAGCAGGAGGAGGCGGAGGAGGAGGAGGGGGGAGGTAGGGAGGAGAAGGCAGGGAGGAGGGGGGAAGGGAGGGGAGGAGGGATGGGGGGGGGAGGAGGAGGGGGAGGCAGGGAGGAGAGAGGGAGGGGAGGGAAGGAGGAGGAGAAGGAGGAGGGGAGGAAGGGAGGACGAAGAGAACCCGGAGAGCACCGAGGCACCACCCTTTCGACGGGGAGCACGCTGCCGCGCCGCGGCCGCCTGCGGCCGCCGCCGGCCCCGCCGCGGCCGCCGCCGCCGGCGCGGCCGCGCCCGCCCGGCACGGGCGCGCGGCCGCGGCGGGCGCGCGGCGGGCGGCCGCCGCCTCGGCCAGCAGGTGCGCCTCCAGCGCGGCCCGCTCCGCGGCGGGCAGGGCCTCCGTGGCTCGCCATCGCTCGGACGTCCCTTCCCTGTGTGTTTGCTCGATTTCGTGCGAGTGGCTTTGTCGCCACATGGTCAAGGATGCTCCTTTTTGATGCGCCTCTCTCTGTACTCAAATGATCAAGGATGCTCCATTCCCTGCGTTTTTGTCCGATTTCGTGCGTGGCTTCCTCGATGGTCCTCGCCGACGGAAAAATGCACACGCCCGAGCGGTGCCAAGGTGGCGGGCGGGGGCGGGGGCGGGGCGGGCGCTCCCCGGCGGCGCCCCCGGGGCGGCCCGACGACCCTCGCGCCGCGGGTAGCCAGCCTCGGACTGATCCCTGTCTCCCTGAGATTGACACGCCAAAAGGCGATGACAATCTTATGCGGGCAATACTTCTGTCTATTCTATATCCAGTGCAGTATGGAGTTTCGGGCTCCCTTCCCAAGAAACCCGAGGCGCACTGAATATGGATAAGCTTGCCCCCCAGAAGCTCGATGTTTATCCATACCCGGTGCGCCTCGGCCTCGTGGCGCCGCTTCCAACAAAAAGTCAGAAAAAGGCACTGGATATGGACGTGAATCTTGTCCGCATCTGAGAGGGACGCACCCTCCGAAACACGGAGGGAATCCCTGCGATCGCCATCGCGACGAGGCGATGCCCAGCACAGGGATAGAGATAGGGATAGGGATAGGGACAGGGAAGTGGGGCCACGCGCCGCGGCGGCAGGCCCTGCGGCCACGCGCCTGGCCTCTCCCGGGGGCCCCTGCTCCCTCCTCCTCCTCCTCCTCCTCCTCCTCCTCCTCCTCCTCCTCCTCCCCCTCCTCCTCCTCCTCCTCCTCCTCCTCCTCCTCCTCCTCCTCCTCCTCCGGGGCCCCTGCGGGGCCGCCAGGAGCAGCTTCGGGAGGAGCACCGTCGGGGCTCCCTGCATGGGGCCAAGCCTGGGCCGGCCTCTTATAGAGGGCCACATGTGCGAACCCTTACCCCTGCCCCCCACGAGATTTCTCAGGGGGAGGGTGGGGTTCCCTCCGCTCGGGAGCTCCCGCACGGAGTGAACCCCACCCTCCCCCTGAGAAATCGTGGGGGGCAGGGGTAGGGTTCGCATATGTGGCCCACTACCTCTGTTCGGGGATCTGCTGACCAGAGTCAATCCAGACCCCGGTTAGTCAGGCGTTGCAGGATCCTGCAGGATTCTGCTGCAGGAGCCCGCACCCAAGCTCGTTTTCATCATGCGTTTTCAGGGCCGTCGCTGTGCAACAAAACTTATTGGCGCTTGTCTGATTTCTTGTCGAAGGCTGTTCCTGTTCTTTCTTGCCGTCTTTGCTCCCGCTCTCCCGTTCTCGTCGTAACATCAATCAGTGGGGCTGGGGCTGAAAGTGGCTCCCGTGCGCAGAGCTGAAAACTCGCCATCGCTCGGACGTGCATTCCCCGTGCATTGTTCAGTTTCATGCGTGGCTTTTTTCGCAAGATGATCCAGAATGCTCCTGGATGGCCCTCGCCGAGAAAATGTACACGTCCGAGCGATGCCAGGAAGCGGTAAAGCGTCCTGACGCCGGTGCGAAACAGGCCTTGGAGCACACGGCCAGTCCGCAGCGGGCTCCGACGATGGTAACCGGCAGACCTGAAAACGGAACAACAAGAAATACACTCAATATGTGTATTCAGGACGGGTGGTAAGGTTAAGTCGGGCCTGTCCCCCTAGAGGGGGATGTTCGACGAAGAATAAACAATACCTCAAAAATACGCTTAAAAGGTCAAATAATACTCAAAAAATAGTCCCCAGACTATGTTTGAAATATGTTTATATTATCTTGGGGGTATCTTCTATGTTTTGTCGAAAGTCCCCCTGTAGGGGGGACAGGCCCGACCTAATGGTAAGGACGCAAGACACAAGACCCTTGGGGCCTTCAGTTGGGATTGTTAGGGGGGGCGGCGGGCGGTCGGTGACAAGACGGGCCGAAGAGGCAAAAAGACACTAGGGCGCCCCAGATGAGAGCGCGCGCCCCTCCCAGGCGCGTTGGCTTTAGCTGTTTTGATGTGCTTCGCCTGTCTCGTTGGGACGTACAGGCGCTGCCAACAATGAGTTCCGACGCGCCGACCTGGAAACGGTACAGAAAGACGCCCGCGTCATCTCCAGGATTCACCTCAGACCCTCAGCCGGCTCCAACCCTCACCTTCCCCTTCCCTCCTCCCCTAGGGAGCGGCAACAGGACGTACGCGCCGAAAGACGCACATGAATTCGCACTCCGCAAACGATCCTTGCAACGTAAGATAAAGATGATGTGATAAATCACCGTGGCCATTCTCAGAGGGATCCTCCTCCACCACGCCTCTCCATCGAGCTCTCCTCCTCAAAAGTTCTCCACCTCCTCCCCCTCCCTAATCCCCAGACGTCTCCCAGGCTGCGTTCTGACCAGGATTCCGAGGCGAATCCAGAGCTGGTGACGAGGGCCTCCCGAGAGGCCGAGACAGGGGAAAGCGGGCTCAGGGAAGCGGCATCGGCACCTCCTCTCCCTCCCTCTCCTCCCCCGCCGCCCCCCCCCCAGAGATCCGATGCCGCGATTTTTGTTCAGTACGGGGTCCCCGGAAGTACCCATTCCCTGAATCGTTTTTCTGAGGACCCCCCCCTCCTCCTCCTCCTCCTCCTCTCCCTCCTCCTCCTCCTCTCCTCCTCCTCCTCCTCCTCCTCTCCTCCTCTACCTCCGCCTCCTCCTCCGCCTCCTCCTCCTCCTCCTCCTCCTCTCTCCTCCCTCCTTTTTTCTGAGGACGCGATGTTCAATCCTGATCGTTTTTCTGAAGGATCCTGGCACGGCGCGGAACCCCGAGAGGACCGAACCCGCAGCACACACAAGTGAAGCCCTGCTGCTGCCCGATGCGTTGGATCTCTGGCCCCCCCCCCCCCGCTGCCTCGATGCGCTCGCGCCGCTGCTCCCGAGGCAGGGCGCGGATCAGGGCCGCCAGCCGCCGCGGCTCGGGGCGCGGGGGCGCGGGCGCCTCGCGCGAGTGGCCAGAGAGAAGGGCCCCTGCCCCTTCGGGAGGGGACCGGAGTCGGAGGAGGGCCAGACAACTAAAGATTGGGGGTCTCCCCTGCATGTGCACGAAAGCAGACCGCCCAGAATTCGCGTCCCTATGTAATGCGAGGGCGGGGCCCTCAGTGAGGCCACGTCTTCACTCTGGTATTAGGGTCAGGGTCATGTCAGGCATGTCCCCCTACAGCCTACAGGCGGATGTTAGAAGAACGGTAAAACAAAGGGTCCCAACATCTTCTAAACTATGCAACGATCATTGTACAACATCGTCCCAAGACTATTTGTTCCCCACATCCTGAGTGGGGTTCTTGTTTTCCCAGAACACCCTCTCCTTCTCCTCCTCCTCCCGCGTCCTTCTCCTAAACCATACCATACCAAGCCATACCATACCAATACCTTACCATACCAATACCATACCAAGCCATACCAAGCCATACCATATCAATACCATACCATACCATACCAATACCATACCATACCATACCATACCAAACCAATAACATCCCAAGCCATACCAAGCCATACCATACCAATACCATACCATACCAATACCATACCATGTTATTTCTCAGGTTTCGTGCCCCTCCCACCCCTCCAGGGAGGCCCCGCCTGAGCGAGGAGGGTATCGGAATACCATACTATTTACATGGTTTCGTGCCCTTCCCACCCCTCCAGGGAGGCCCCGCCTGAGCGAGGAGGGTATCGGAATACCATACTATTTACATGGTTTCGTGCCCCTCCCACCCCTCCAGGGAGGCCCCGCCTGAGCGAGGAGGGTATCGGAATACCATACTATTTACATGGTTTCGTGCCCCTCCCACCCCTCCAGGGAGGCCCCGCCTGAGCGATGAGGGTATCGGAATACCATACTATTTACATGGTTTCGTGCCCCTCCCACCCCTCCAGGGAGGCCCCGCCTGAGCGAGGAGGGTATCGGAATACCATACTATTTACATGGTTTCGTGCCCCTCCCACACCTCCAGGGAGGCCCCGCCTGAGCGAGGAGGGTATCGGAATACCATACTATTTACATGGTTTCGTGCCCCTCCCACCCCTCCAAGGAGGCCCCGCCTGAGCGAGGAGGGTATCGGAATACCATACTATTTACATGGTTTCGTGCCCCTCCCACCCCTCCAGGGAGGCCCCGCCTGAGCGAGGAGGGTATTCGCATCACCTGTTATTTATCAGGTTTCGTGCCCCTCCACCCCTCCAGGGAGGCCCCGCCTGAGCGAGGACGCTATTCGAACACAGTGTTATTTATCAGATTTCCTGCCCCTCCCACCCTCCAGGGAGGCCCCGCCTGAGCGAGGAGGGTATTCGCGAACAGTGCTATTTATCAGGTTCCGTGCCCGTCCCACCCCTCCAGGGGAGCCCCGCATGAGCGAGGAGGGTATTCGCAAACCATGTGATAGAAAAGGATGGAGAGGGCGAGGGCAGGTCGGCAATTTCTCTACAAAATGTTGCTTGATCCCGCTAGCCCAAAAACATCATTATGTGGGGAACTCCGTTAGCATAATTTTTTTTCTGGCCGCGCGCGCTGATTCCGTGCAAAGCCCCTCCGCGGCTGCAGCACAGGCACCGCACGGGCATCGCCCGCCGTGTATCACCGAGGCGACCCGCGCCAGGTGTTCGATCAGGGGCCACCTTGTCGAACGAGCGCGAATCAGCGAAGACTATTTTGAGACCATTCTTGAGCACTCCTCAGTGAGGCCACGTCTTCACTCTGGTATTAGGGTCAGGGTCATGTCAGGCATGTCCCCCTACAGCCTCACAAGGGTCCCAACATCTTCTAAACTATGCAACGATAATTGTACAAACTCGTCCCAAGGCTATTTTGAGACCATTCTTGAGCACTCCTCCTGCAGAGGGACATTCCCGACCTAAGGTGTCAGGGCTCTTCTATCCCTCGATGCTCCCCCGGGAGACCCGCAAGAGGAGGGCCGGCGGGCCCCCTCTCCCCCACGCTGGCCGCCCCCCGTGAGGCGCGGGCGCCCTGGGAACGTCGCTGCCTCTCTCGGAGGAGGAGGGGGAGGAGGAGGAGGAGGAGGAGGAGGAGGAGGAGGAGGAGGAGGAGGAGGAGGAGGGGGAGGGGGAGGAGGGAGGTAGGAGGAGGAGAGAGGAGGAGTGGGATGGAGGAAGGGGAGGGCATGTGAAAGGAGGACGACGACGACGACGAACGACGCGACGCCGACGGTCGGGCGGGGGCGGGCGGGCGGGTCTGGCGGGGACTGAGAAAGAAAAAAAAAAAAACAGAAAAAAAAAAAAACAGGAGAAAAAAAAAAAAGTGTCGGGCGGGTCGGACGGCGGTCGTACCCATACGCTAGACCCTTTCCCTCGTTTTCCCCTTCTTGGGCCTCCTGGGAGACCCTCGTCGCCGCCATTGGAATTCGTCTCGGAATCCGGGTCAGGACTTGACCCAGGAGGGGTCCGGGGAGTAGCGGCATCGGTACCTTCCGTTTGCCCCAGTCCACCGAATATCGGGGGCCCCCGAGGCTCCGAAAAGAGTGGAGCAGCCGTGTGGGGATGTACAGCCAGATCTAAGGCAAAACAAAGTATCCTTGCCAGAGCACGAGGCCCTCCGCCGGCCAAGCCGAAAAAACATTCGAGGGTACCCTGTACTCGGGAGCGGCCAAGAGGGGGGTGTCCAAGAGGGGGGGGTGCAAATCACGGCCGGCGGCATGTGCGCGGCCCCGGGGGGGGGGGCGCCAGGGACGTCATGAAACAAGAAGAGGCGCCATGAAATCTGGGGAAATATCATGGCCCACGCCATGATATCCCCCCCCCTAGTCATCACCCCCCTCTTTTCCGCCCCCGATGTACCCTCTCCCAGGATTGCACAAGAACTTCCAACGAGCACGAAGATTATGAGGGTACCCTCCCCGAACCGACCTCGATCTTCTACCCCGATCCGACCGTAACGTTCGGCTGCCTGGGGCCCTCAACGGGCCCCAAGACCGTCGAAACGACATCCGAAACTCTGGCCCTGGGGAGGCGGTCCAGACCTCGGGGGACCCACGCATCGAACAAACTGGGGCGGCCGGATGTCTCCGCTGGGAGACCGCACACGGTGCGGTGAGAAACTAGGAGGTGAGTCAGTGGGGGTCCGGGTCACAACGCAGCTTTTGGCACTCGGGTCGTTCTCCGAGGACGCCCCGGGCGACTGGGTCCTCCGAGGTCCAAAGACCGCACGGTGACGGACCGTGCTTGGTGAGGGCCTTCAGGATGGCAAGGTCACCGCGCCGTCTGTCACCACACGTTTTGTGGGACCCTGGAGCGGAGCTGGGCGCTGCGATCCCAGATCATCCGCGACCAGAAACTTTCGCCCCAGGATCCAGACCCCTGTTAACCAGCCTCGAACTCATCCCTATCCCTAAGATGGGCGAGCAAACAGCGAGGAGAATCTTAGGGACAGGCCCTCAGAAGCTGAGGGAATCCTTAAGATCGGCATCGAGGTGAGGTGATGTCAAACATAGGGACAGGGATATGGTGTAAAGTGGTAACCTGTGGCGTCACGAGAGAGCCGGCGGCAGCCAGCACCGTCTGTCACCACACGGTCTTGGGACCCCCAAGCGGAGCTGGGCGCTGCAATCCCAGATCACCCGCGACCAGAAACTTTCGCCCCAGGACCCAGACCCCTGTTTACCAGCCTGGAACATATCCCTATCCCTATGCTGGGCATCTCCTCATCACGATGCCAATCTTAGGGATTCCCTTAGTTTTTCAGGGCGAATCCCTAAGATTAGCATCGCCTTTTGGCGTGTCAATCTTAGGGATAGGGATAAGTTCGAGGCTGGTGACCTGTGGCGTCACGAAAGAGCCGGCGGCAGCCAGCATTCCTGTCCCCTAGAGGCCCGCCGCGGGCCACGGGGCGGCAAAGAGTGGCCACGCCGCGAGAGAAGGGGCGGAGGCACCGCGCGTCGGGGAGCGCGCACAGTGCCACCCAAGGTCCTCCTCCTCCTCCTCCTCCTTCTCCTCCTGTTCCTCCTACTCCTCCTCCTCCTCCTCCTCCTCCTCCTCCTCCTCCTCCTCCTCCTCCTCCTCCTCCTCCTCCACCTCATCCTCCTCCTCCTCCCCGTCCTCCTCCTCCGTGGCTGCCTCCCCCGGGAGAGGTGATAGAATGGCCCCAGCGGTTCCCAGACTCCCTCGGCCCCTCCCTCCATCACTATCTGGCCAACGATGTCTCTATATATCGCTCTCTCGCTCGCGCTCTCTCTCTCTCTCTCTCTCTCTCCCTCGCCCTGTCTGCTGAGCGGGTCAGTCGAAGACGACGACAATGGCGACGACCTCGACGAGGAGGAGGATGATGATGATGGTGGTGGTGGAGATGATGATTATGATGGTGATGTTCATCATCACCACAATCATCGTCATCACCATCAAAACCATCATCATCAGCAGCAGCAGCAGCATCGCCACCACCACCACCACCAACAACATAATCACCAGAACCACCGTCATCATCATCATCACCACCATCATCATCATCATCATCATCATCAGCAGCAGCGACATCAGTATAATCATCATCCTCATCCTCAACCTCGTCCTCATCCTCGTCCCCTCATCTTCATCCTCGTCATCATCCGCATCATCAGCATCATCGTCGTCGTCGTCGTTCTCATCGTCGTCGTCATCATCATCGTTACCGCAACCACCACCACCATCATCATCATGGCGTTGCCCTTTGGCGGCGGCGAGCCCAGAGAGAAAAGGCAGAGGGGGCGGGCCTTCTTCGAAAAAAGACAGAGACGGCTTCTCAGACGGCCGACGGGCGTTCTGAAAAAGCCCCGCCGCCCTCTGAGAAGGCCCGCTGCCCTGCCCCCCTCCCACCTGCGCCCAGCAACCTCGAGCCTCCCGCCTCGCCTGCAGACGCTCCCGAGGTTCTTCCTGGCCAGTGTCCCTCCCACTCGCGCCCAGCAACCTCGAGCCTCCCGCCTCGCCTGCAGACGCTCCCGAGGTTCTTCCTGGCCGGTGCTGCGAGCCCCGCCCGGCCGTGGCGATGAGAGCCGCCAGAGCCGGCAAGCACCTCCGGAAGAACGACGTCCACGAGCCGTCAA
>CAUYUJ010021434.1:0-7500 GCA_963575745.1 Prorocentrum cordatum
GGGGCGAGAGCTTGGCCACCTGGGAGCGGCTGGAGGCTCGGGGGGAAGTGCGCCGAGGTGGATGGCAAGAAGGGAGGAAGAGGGCGAGAGGGCGAGGGGAAGAGGGAAGTGGGGATAGGACGTGCATGTGCGAGAAGAGAGGAAGAGGGCGAGAGGGCGAGGGGAAGGGGTGATAGGGTGTATTGTTTTCTGCTGCATGTCACCTGCTAGTCCGTCTTGCAAGCCTCGACCTCCAGGACGGCCAGATCAGAGATCTCGTCGTTGTCCCAGGCCGTCACCACGGTGCTCCACAGCTCCTTGTGGTCCGCCTTGCAGTCGACCGTGTGGCCGAGGCTCCCCCAGTAAAGGAGACGGCGCTGCGCACCCTCGTCACCTCCGTCGCCATTCACCGTATGCGACTTGGTGCACTTGGCCCTGCCAACCGAGTGGCCGCACCTGGCGCAGTATGCGTTCCACCCGTTGTGGTTGCCTGTCACCTTGTTCCAGTACTTGTACAAGCTGATGTGCCGATAGTACTTGTTCCCGTGCTCGTCCTCACGGCATGCGAAGTCGCCCGCGTCGTCGTCCGTGGCGCCGCCGTCGTCGCCTCCAGGCGACCCATCTGATTCCGAATCCGACGTAGTAGACGACGAGATTGAAGAAGACGAAGTCGAAGTCGAAGAAGAAGAGCTCGACTCGGACTCTGATTCCTCCACGTCCGTCTCCACCAAGTGGCCCTTGCCGTCGTCGACGTCGTCGGACCCGACGACCACACCGTCATCTGCGCCCGCCGAGGGCTTCAGCTTCCGACCACCTCCGCCAAGGTAAACGCCCTTCGAAGTCTTCGCCTTTTTGAGAGCTGGCAGGCTGTCCTCTGGCCAATCCACGTCGCCTATAATGGCCGCTGGCGCATTGCCAGGCGGCGGCTGCAAGCCCAAGATCTCCATGTACGTCGCGTTGGTCCCGACATGCGGTACCTCGTGGATGTGGGTGCCTGCCATCGGCTCGTTGGCTATCAGCAGCGCCATCAAGTAGTACCTGCTGACCGAGTGCGCCTTGAACGAATACCATTTCTTGTCTGCCAAAGCTCTGAAAGGGTTGGCAATGGCTGCCCTTTTCCCCCTGGGGTTGGGCTGAAACATGTCCTGGCTCTGAACCCCTTCTTGCCACGTCCCCCATCAGTGGACCCTGGACCCTGGACTCCTGGACCGCGCCCTGGACCCCCGAATCTCGCTGACAGTCCTGGACTCCAAACTCCCTCCTAGACCCTTGGGCCCCCGGGCCCCTGAGCTTCCCCCCTGGACAGCACCCCATCAGTACCGATCATTGGCCAGGCACGTTTCTCGCTCAACGCATTCCTCGAAGTCGACAGGTCGGCGCGCAGCCAGCCGTCATGCTCCATCCCCAGGATCAACTCTGCCAAGGTCGCCTTGTTGATGTCTCCGCCGACGAACGCATCGAAGCGCTGAAGCAGGTACGTGGGTCTCCCCAGCGATATGCCGATCTCCAAAGCTGCCTCCCCTTGGATCGTGAACTTATATGGCGGGCCGTCCAAGAAGCCTAGCTCGAAGAACGCGTCGACGAGCTTCTCGATGTGTGGGTTGAGGGAGTGCGTCGGCACGATGGCGTCGCGCGGCGCACCGTCCGGGTACCTCAAGATGCCCCTGACAACCTCATCAAGGCAATCCAGTTGCTCTCTCGGAATATGCGCCTTGAAAGGCTGGCGGAGACCTGCTGTTATGCCAGTGCTGGTAGGGCTCCACTTACGTACCTTCGATAAGATCTCTGGTGGCAGCATGGCTGGGTGCATGGTGTATGGTGTAGCACAGTCGTCGATAGCATTTCCAAGAGCATTTGCGCTCACCAAGCATTCTCGAGCCTCTTCGTCATACCGTAATAGCTTGTGTAAGACCAACGTTTTGACGCCAGTGAGCTTTGGTTGGCCTGGTACCTTCGGCCTTGGAATGCGAGTAATGTCCGCCATTACCACCTTGAAGAAGAAGTACTCTGCAAACTCACAGTCCTGCTCAGCGAAGGCATCATCAGGAATGAGATCATCCTGGCAAACTTCAGAGAGACCCCAACCGTGCTCACAATCGTCTGATGTCTCAGGTACTGCACGTCGTACTTGGAGAAGTTTCCTCAAGGGCATGAGCGCGGTGAGCTGCATGGGCATGCAATACATTGTGCCATCTGCAGACAGCTTCTCGATCACGTGGCTCACGAAAGCGGCCCGCTTGCACGCGGCATCAGCCGTATCGATCGGAGGGGCCTTGCCATTCAGCTCAACAGCCTCGACTTGCTTAACCTTGATCTTAGGCAATGGCATCCTGTACTTGGTGTAGGGGTCTGCGCGGTAGATCACATCCCAGAACAGCTTGTCTGAGGAATGCATCGTCTCCAGCTGCTTTGCCTCTGGATGGCGCTCGAGTCCCAATAGCTTCACAGCGGCCTTGCCAGAAGATACCTTAGCAACCAAAAAAAAAAAGAAAAAAAAAAGAAAAAACTTAAGAACACAGAAACGTATAAAAACTAAAGAGAAAAAAACAAAAACAAATAAAGAAAAAACGAAAAGAAAAAAAAGAAAAAAAAAAAAAAAAAAAACCTTAAAAAGAAAAAGGGAAAAATAAAAAAATATAAAAAAACTTATAAAAAAAACCTTATAAAAAAAAAACATAAAAAAATAAACCTTAAAAAGATACCTTAGCAACCATTTGAGTAAAGCGCCAGAACGTGTCCACGCTTGCGGTCATGCACGGGCTTAGGTTGGACATCCTGTTAGCCAAGCTGACCAAAGCATGTCCGTGATTGCGGGCCCGCGAAACTTCATGATGTATCAGAGCATGGGCACCCTCAACCACTCTCTCTGCGCTGTTCGCAAAACGCAGAGTCGCCAAGCAAAGACGAAGCCCGGGCTTGTCGTCTGTTGGATCGCTTTCTGGATCGAATCCCACGTCTACCCACTCGTCCACTTCCGTTCTGAGTGTCGGGTGAATCGCGAGATGATCAGCAACAGGATGACAGTCAGAATCGCCTAGAACTTTGAGCCAACATTCCCGTGCCCTCTGATGGCTGCCGCATGCCATTCCAATGGGGCCGTATGCAGACGAATCGCAGTGTGCCAGTTTGATCGTGTAATATGCGACAATATGGGTCCTGCCGCTCTCCATCTGATCGAGGATGCGCTTCGCGTCTCCCCTCGAAACGTCCGATGGGATGTTGCTGGCGAAGTCTGCGATGTGGTAGCGCAGACGGTCCTTCACGTAGTCGAGCAGCATACCCGCGCACACGTCGTGGCATCGCATGCCTCTCAGTGGGCATTTTGAAGCATGTTCTTTCATGGTCTTGATCTGTTCCTCTGCAAGGTTGGATGCACACTCTTGGCCTCGAAGGCTTTCGAGCAAGTCGGAATGACAAGAGCACGAGTCACACCACCTGATAACATCGAACAGCGCCTGTGCGATCTTCTCAAGCATACCCCAGTAGGCCCACCAGTATGGCGCGTTGATTGTATCATCCAGAACTCCCAACTTGACGTTAAACAGTTCCTCTCTACCTTTCTTTTTGCCATGAGTGTACTTGGGAGCATCCCACGCATACCGCAAGGCTGCCTCGACGTTACCAGTAATATTCAGCAGAGCGTTGGCAACTGTGCCCCATCGTTCGACATGACAATGTCCTTTGAATTTCTTGATGGGCTCGACTAAAGCTTTCAGTGCTGGCGAAGATGAGAAGCATGTCGCATCCAACCGTTCTTTCGATTCAGGATCGTCCAGAAGCTTCGACACCTTGCTGAGCCTCCAGACAGCGTCTTTGTAGTCTGGCATCACGTCCTCCAGGTGATTGCCCGCGTTGCGGCACAGGTGCAACGCCCCGTCGAACTCCAGGCTCCAAGTCAATTTGATAAAATCCCTGCTCGGCGCTGCTGCAGGCTGAGCGAAGTCAACCTTCCGCCGACTGTCGGCCCCAACTACTGCCCGAAGCCCATTCCCCGACCCCTGACCCAGGACCCAGGACCGAGACCCCTGGAACTTCCTGGAACACTGATTTCGGGCTTCAAGCTAGTTCGGATCAAGGTCGGCGGCACCTCGCCGTCGTTCACCTCGCACCCCCTCGTGAACTCCAGCACGTCCTGCACGGCGATGGGCTCGATGCGCGCCAAGCCGCTTTCCGTGCCCTGATCCGACAGCCAGACGGGGACAGAGCCGACAAGTTTGCAGAAGTGGTCGACGGAGGGGCTGAGCAAGAACAACTGGTGCATGATCGCGTGGAACTTCGCCGAAAGATTCGTCCGCCCAAAGCCCAGCTGCACTGCTGGGGCGACGTGCCTCATGATCTTCTCCTCGATCTTCTTCACGATGAGAGCTTCGGAGGTCCAGTCGGCGGCGCGCTGCTCTACAGTCATGGTGTTGTTGCGGCGATCCAGGTCGCTTGAAAGCCCGCGCAATGCAACGAGGTTCTGGCGGCTGATGATGGTCAGAACTGCGTTCTCGTAGTCCCTGCCTCCTTGGGGGCTTGAGTCTGGGATCGGGAACACGACGATGCCGTCCACGTCAAGCATGTTCTGGAATAGATCCCGCGCTGTGAGCATCCAGGCCACGTCGACTCTTCCCCTCATCCGCGACAGAGTCGACTTATGTGGAAACCGCCCCGTGACAGACTCCATCTCGAGCGAAACGCAGTACTCGTGAGCAAGCTCAGGCGGGAGCACTGAACGAATTGCCCAAAAGCAAGCCCTCTTCAGATGAGCATCGTTCTTCAGAAACTGGGACGCGTTGAACATGTTCACGATCTCAATCGCGTCGTACTTGGACCTCGCCCCGTTTCCTTCTCTTGCTGCCTTGTGGCACAGCATCTTGTCACCATGGTGGATCAGCAAAGCCAAATGCATGTGGGCTCGGATCGCGTGGCTCATACTCCCTTGGCCCAAAACATTGATACCGTCATACCAGAGGTCCAAGGGCACCTTGAAATTGTTCGCGATCTCGTAGGCTGCGCCGGCATTCAAGGTCTTGTACATATCCAAGAACTCTTCAGAGGGCTTGGCGAATCGTTGAGGCAGAAATGAATCTTTCAACATAGTCAGCGGTTGTGCTCGATCTCCAGGTCGCGATTTAGGCCACACACTCGCCCATCTTATCTGCGTCGGCCCTAACAGGTTCAGGTCGCACAGGCTGAACGACGACTCTTGGTGACAACGAACTTGGCGATGTATCATATTCGCCCAACTCCTCGGTAAATGCACTGCGAGAGTTGGCAAGCCGTCTGTGGAGGTCCCTGCGCGTGAAACCCAATCTGGTACACGTCCACCATGCTGCGTTTCAAGGAGATCGATCATGTGTTCGACTTTCGCACCCGGTAGAAGCTTGAAGAAGCCCTTGGTCTTCACCTGTTCGAAGGTCTCGTCGATCCAGATGGGCTCGTCATCCCCAAAGGTGATGAAGTTCTTTACTCCGAAGTAGCGCAGGTGTCCAACATTGCATTCGCCTTCCGATAGGATCGCCCAGAACTTCCTCTGTTCTTCTTCGAACCTGTTCAACTTTCTCATAGCATCCCATATGAATTTAGCTTTGACGCGCATCACACCTTTGACTTCGACCTTGTCGGCCGTTGGCTCCACGTACTCCGTCGCTTCGTAATCTGACAAGATCGTGCGCAGCGTCGCCGTCAGTGCCAAACTGTTTGGTTGAATTATGACTCGCTTGGTGCCGCCTTGGCCATCGTCTCTGCCGATGGGCACTCTGACGACGTCTGGCCACGCCAAAAGCCACATGCCGACTTCGACGTTGGCGTTCATGGAACGGCTCGTCGACAATCTGGCGCTGGCGACGAACTCAAACAGCGTTAGGATGAGGTAGATGCAACCAACCAACATCCTTGGACATGAAGGGGCCGAAGCGGCCCTATAAATCGGTTCGCTGCCCTCCCACAGCAAATCTGCGAGCCCAAACAGGCTCTGAGGATGGATGCCGGCATGGGCGCGGCGGCGAAGTGGGACCAGAGGGGGAAGAGAAGTAGGAAGAGGACATGGACGATGGCTGCCCCGAAAATCCCCAAACATTCCTACAACATCCGTGTTTGAGCCCAAGACTTGTACCATTGAGAGTTCGAATCCCTAACCTCCACAATCAACACATTTGCCTACCTGGTTTGAAACATCGAGTCCTGAACCGCTACAAGAGGCGACATGTATAGTCATGTTGATACGGGCCCATAGGCGTGGTCCTTTAAAGGGTTCTACTTGGCACCAAACCTCTTCTTAGGACCCCTTCAACCTCTGGGCCCCCCTAAAACGCTGAAAGCGATAAGAAAACCCTCGTCCAGGAGCCCGAGAGCCGCTGACCCTCCTAACACAACGAAGCTGGCCAACGTGCAACTTACCAGAGGAGAAGGAGGAAGAGGAGGAGGAGGAGGGGGAGGAGAAGTTGTTGCTTTTCTCCCCGCGGCGCACGCAGCACGTCCCATCATCCGCAATCCCTGTCAAGGCGCGCCGCCAGGCGGGCACGCGCCCAATGGAAACAAACAGGCGGAGGAAGCAGCATAGGAGGAGGAGGAGGAGGAGGAGGAGGAGGAGGAGGAAGAGGCAAAGGGGTTGTCCGCCACGCGGTACCCACTGAGGCACCTGGCGCGCGGGCGGGGCAGCACGGCGAGGCCCCCCCCCCCAAGGAGGCGGCAGGAGGCCACGACCGAGGGGAGGGGGCGCACTCGTCTCAGTGGGAGGACTGCAGTCGCCCGACAAGCGGGGTCCATGTCCCACAAGGCGCAGGAGCCAGTCGCATCCGCCTGCGCCCAACTGAGACTGGGACCCACAACACCAGGCACGTGGACGGGCGAAAACGAACGGGCCGACTCCTCTAGAGAGCGAGCAAGGGGCACCTCATCACCCCGAGAAAGCAAGCACGGCGGCGGGGGCCACGGCGGGGCGGCGGGGCGGCGGGGGCGGCAGCACGCGCGGCTCGCGCCGTCGCTCACCCCAAGCCTTCCCACCCACCCCGCAGGCGAGAGAGGCAGCAGCAGGAGCAGGGACGGAGAGAGACGCAAACATAGGGAACAATCCCACAAATCTCCCGTGATTCAGCAGCCCGATGGCCCAATACACATTGGGACACAATGCATACTCGGCGCGACACATGACACTGGAAAAGAAAACAAAACGCGGGCTCCACGGCGCCCACCAACGGGGCAAGGATGCAAAGAGTCAACCCGCGCGGAAAAAGAGGAAGGAGGCAAGACCCAATGGCAGGCGAAGCCAGAAGAGCGACCGCCGAGGGCAGGGGGCGCGACCACAGGTGCCTGGCCACAAGCCTCGAGAGGGGCCGCGTTGCCGAATCAGCACTCCGAGGGCGATAAGCATCACGGCGTCGACTGTACCAGGGAACAGGGTGCACACAGCGCGGGTGCTCCACTCGCTCCACGCTGGAGAATCGGAGAGGGAGGATCCCCGCACGCGGGCCACGGCACGGCCAGGCACAACACGACCATGGCGAGAGGGGAGACAAGACCGGGGGCCAGAACCGAACT
>CAUYUJ010021434.1:12500-40000 GCA_963575745.1 Prorocentrum cordatum
GGATTCGGAAACATGAACGGGCCTTCCGTCATCGTCTTCGCATGAAACGTACCAGTCATCAGATTGTTAGGGACGTCGAGACAAAAAAAAACGTAGCACTACAGTCAAAACGCCTTGGCCTGGATCTGGACACGGTCAGCCTCAGGAGCACACTTGCCCACAATGCGGGCGACTGCAGCACGCAACGGTGGCTCCAAGAAGTGGACGCTTGAAACCAAATACTACCAACCTCGTGGGATTGCCGACATCATTGAGCTCGGCCCGACGGCGGACCTGACGCGGAAAGTCATCTTCAGGGGGCGGGGTAGGACACGAACCCCGAATCGCCGCCAAATCCTCCTTCATCACCTTAAACATCGCAACCAACTCTTCCTTCATCTCCTTCTCTGCCACCTCACGATCCTGGATAGCCTACACCAGAGCCTGTTCCTGGATGGCCCTGAGTTGGTCAAAGTTCCGCTGGGTATCTTGGACAAGATCGGCGCGAGCCTTCTGCAACGTCTGGAAATTCTGTTCTGCTAAGATCATCTGGCCCTGGATTCCCGAGATATGTCTGTTTATACCCTTCACCCCAAGATCCAGCTGCGATGTCAGTGAATCAACACTGGAGGAGAGAGGCTGAATCAGCTTTTTGGGGGGCGTTCAGCATCGCGGTGTCGACCGTGCCTGGGGACGGGGTGCACGCGGTGCGGGTGCTCCCCTCGCTCCCCGCTGATGAAGTCGGACAGGGGAGACCGTGCGCGGGCCACGGCACGGCCTGACGCGACTCCTCCATGGCGAGAGGGGAGAGAAGACAGAGGCTTGAGCCAAAACGGCTACGGAGGAGGAGGAGGAGGGTGAGGAGGAGGAGGAGGAGGAGGAGGAGGAGGAGGACGAGGAGGAGGACGTGGAGGAGGAGGAGGAGGAGGAGGAGGAGGAGGAGGAAGAGGAGCGCCAGCTCGGCGAGCGGCCGTCGCGCCCGAGCCAGGCAGGGCACAGGGGAGGAGGTGGAGGGCAGGGAGGGGCAGGGGGCGGAGGGAGCGAGGGGAGGAGGGATGAGGAGGATGGAGGAGGATGGATAGATGACAAGCTCGAAGGAGAGGAGGAGGAGAAGGAGGAGGAGGAAGAGGAGGAGGAGGAGGAGGAGGAGGAGGAGGGGGGGGGAGCAGCAGAAGGAGGGGGAGGCGACTGTGCGCCGACTTCTGGAGCAGATTCAAGGGCCTCTCGGCATCGCCGAGCACGCCGGCGAAGCCGTCGGCGCGCGGCAGCTGCTGCGCGCGCGCGCTATCTGCAACATCCGTCGCCGCGGAAAGCGAAGGGGCGGTGGGGGCCAGCACTCTTCCAGTCGGCCACAGCATCGTTGGTCGAGAACACGAGCCCCTGCGCCGAAGACCCAGGGCCCAGTGGACATGCCCAACAACGACGACAATTCCAAGGCGGGGAGCCCAGTGACGAGGAACACGCGGGGTATCCCTCCAAAGCCAGGGTTGCTCTTAACCCTCGTGCCAGCTGAAGGCTTATCCGTACCCCCGATGGGAAAGCCCTGGCCCCACTATCCGACCTGCAGACACCCCTCCTGTGGTGAGGACAGATGCCCTCTGCGCCGGGCTTCGCGGCACGCGTCCCACACCCACCCCTGGAGGGCGAGGCTGCTGGCGCTAAGGAACCTGGCCCGCTGGCGATGGACAGGCCTGACGGCGCTGAGTGGGATCGCTGGGCGGACAGGGCGCGCCTGACAGTGGAGGACCAGATGGCGCGCGGGCTCACCCTGCCGACGCACCGCGGCCGTGTCGGCCGAGCCCGAGCCGGACCCCGAGCCGACCCCGAGCCGCAGCCCCCCGTCCTGGACGCCACCCGGACGATGCGCAGCGCCCGAGCGCGGCCGCGGTGCCGCGGCCGCGCCGCCAAGCGGCCTCGGACGCCGGCGCGGAGGGCGGCGCCGAAATGGTCCGATGGCGGCGGCGCGCGGTGCGCGCCGCCGGCCTGGGGCAGCCAACTGGCGCACGGCCGCTCGTGCGGAGCGCCAGCTCGGCGAGCGGCCGTCGCGCCCGAGCCAGGCAGGGCACAGGGGAGGAGGTGGAGGGCAGGGAGGGTAGGGGGCGGAGGGAGCGAGGGGAGGGAGGGATGAGGAGGATGGAGGAGGATGGATAGATGACAAGCTCGAAGGAGAGGAGGAGGAGAAGGAGGAGGAGGAGGAGGAGAAGGAGGAGGAGGAGGGCGGGGCCAAATCTTGACACCCGCGTGCTTTGGGATGCCAAGCACGGCCCGTCCACGGGCACTCTGGCATGAGGGCATAGTCGCGCGCAGGCGATGACAATTTCCCACCAGCCCTCTTGGCGTAGGCAGTGCAAAAACGGTTCTGTCTTCGCCCTTCCAGAACCATTATTCCCCTGTTCGGGGAGGGAATTACCCATCGCCCCACCCCACGCCGCAACACTCCCCCCCTTCGCATAAGCAGTAATATTCTAATGAACGGTGCACAAGGCGAGACCAGCAGTGTAAACCAGGCCAGCACAGCAAGAAGGAGCAGGCCCCCAAGGCAGGCCAGCACGGCAGACCAGACCAGTACGGCACACAGGCACGGCGGACCAGTCGTGCCGTCCTCGTCTGGGCCGCCGCGTTCGTCTGGGACCTCTTGGGAGCCCCTTGGGGGGGGGCCTCTTGGGGCTCCTGGGCCCAAGGTAGCACCAAGGACGTTGTCCGACAAGTATCCCTTGTTGGCCTTGTCGCCACATCGAGGGGTCTGGGGGCCTCCTCGAGGTCCACCACTTGGGCCCGTCTTCGGCGCGTCTTGAGGGCCCGGGGGCCCGCGTGGGCTCCTCTGAGGCCCCTCTTGGCTGGGTCTCTTCGACGGTGCGAAGAGCATTCATTCGGGGTCATCTTGGAGCCCTCTCGGGCCATCTCTGGGCCCTCGTGAGCCGTCGTGGGGGCATCTTGGGCGTCCCGAGGCGGCCTTAGGCCGTCTTGAAAGCCTCTTGGACATTATTGGAGGCCTCTTGAAACCCTCTTGGAGCTCGGGCACCCCGAGGGTGCCCTGGTTTGTGCCCGAGCGCTCCTCAAAATAATCCCAAGATGGCCCAAGAGAGCTCCAAGAGGGAAAACAGGAGGACAGCAAGGCAGCCCCAAGAGCGCCCAAGAGGCGCCCAAGAGCACCTCAAAAGGGTCCCGAAACGCCGCTGTTCTGCCTCCGAGGGGGGGCACATGAATCCCACCAGCCCTCCGCGCGGTGGTTTGAGGAGCTTCCTCTTCCAACACCCCTTATTCCCCCCCCCGTGCCTTACAGAAAAGACAATACCGCATGCTGGATGGTGCGCGGACGCCTCGAAATCACTTTGCATTGGCTCTTGACAGGGATGGTGGAGGTGTCGACATATTGCCTGCTGTGTGCAATGCCAACACCCCTCGCCACCACCACCATCCCTTACGAAAAATCCATACAGAGTATACTCGGGAGCGGCCAAGAGGGGGGTGTCCAAGAGGGGGGGGTGCAAATCATGACCGTCGGCATGTGCGCGGACTGGCGGGGGGGCCAGGGACGTAATGGAATAAGAAGAGGCGCCATGAAACCTGGGAAATATCATGGCCCACGCCATGATATCCACCCCCTAGTCATCACCACCCTCTTCCGCCCCCGATATACTAGCACAAACATCTGACCACGCGCTGGCACCCATTTCAACGTTCTTGCAAAAAATACACTGCCACCGAAATCCGGATCACGCCGCAGGGCCCCCGCGAATCACACCGCATGACTCTGGACAGGACGGCGTGGGGTTCAGCATGTTGTCTCGCGGGCCCACCATCCCTGGTCAAAAAATAATCTGCTCAGTGATTGCGCGAGCACACACATAATCAATTCACGATGCTGAGTTAAGCCCCAACGTGCACTTCACGTGGTTGTTTGATAGGGCTGGTGGGGGGTCGACATATATGCCCTAACTTGGCGCACGTGGTTCCGTGGTGCGTGGCGCACCGGCAATATGCGGCGCACCTCTGCGGGCGTCGACGGCCACCTGGCTGGTGGTGTGTGCGTTTTCTGCATTGGTACCCCACGGTTGCGATGGCGGCCCCTGGCCTATGCTGAGACTCGGGTGACTATCATGTAATGGGAAGGCGGGTGGGATGTGAGCGAGACAGCTTGCGGCGTTCCTGCTGGGAACCTGATCACTGTTCCCTATATTAAACACCCCCTCACCCACACGACTGGCAGCCGACCCGAACCCACGCCAACTCCCCCGAACCCATGCCAACCCCTCCAATCCCTGACAAAAAACGATACAGAGCATGATTTGCCGTCGAATCTGGAGCACGCGCGGGCGCCGCGCGACCACCGTGCACTGGTTTTTGACCGGGGCGGCAGGGGGGGGGCTTCATGTTGCTGGCTGCGCGCAGGCCAACCATCCCTGTCAACAAACAACAGAACACAGTCTGCCTTCGAATCTGGAGCATGCGCGAGCGCCCGAGACCGCTTTGAGTTGGCTCCCGTCCGGGACAAGGGTCGGGGGCGGCAAAGAGAGGGGGGTGTGTTCCAGAGGGGGGGGTGCAAATCATGACCGGCGGCATGTGCGCGGCCCCGCGGGGGGGCCAGGGACGTAATGGAAATAAGAAGAGGCGCCATAAAATCTGGGGAAATATCATGGCCCACGCCATGATATCCACCCCCCCTAGTCATCACCCCCCTCTTTTCCGCCCCCGAAAGGGGAGGGGACTCGTATTGCTAGCTGCGCGCAGGCCAACCATCCCTGACAAATGACAATAAAACAGCAAACACGTTGCCACCCTTTCTGGAGCATGCGCCAGCGCCCCGCGACCACTGCGCATTGGCCTTCGACAGGGCTGGCGGAGGTGCCCTCCTATTGCTTGCTGCGCGCAGGCCAAACCATCCCTGTCAAAGGACAACACAAAGTGCACTGCGCCTCTGAATCCGGAGCATGCGCGGGCGCCCCGGGACCACTCTGCACTGGCTGTTGTCAAGGATACTCGGGTGCTACTCATGTGTTAGGAGGGCGGGTGGGCGTCAGCGAGAAGGCTCGGGCCCTGGTCAGGAGGTGTCTGGATCCCTCCCCCTACCCCATCCTCTTGACCTGGACAGAGGGGGCGCGAGAGATTGGAGCGTCCAAGATGGCCCAGGATGGCTCCAAGAGGGCATCAAAGGGCCCAACATTACCTTCAAGATGGCTCAAGATGGCATCATCTCCCAACATGCTCCAAGAGGCTCCAAAGACTGCCCCAAGACAGCTCCGAGTGGCATCGGAGCTGTCCAAGAACGCCTCAGAGAGGCCAAAATCCGTCCAAAACCCACGGAGACAGTGTTGTTAAACTTTTCGACTTTTCGTTTTCGATGAGTTTTAGAAGGCTCAAGATGGCTCCAAGATGGCCCAAGAAGGCCTCAAGGAGGGCCCAAAAGAGCTCCAAGATGGTCTCAAGAGCGTCCAAAAGCATCCCAAAAACGCGCCAAGAGAATCCGACGAGGCGTTTTCAGGAGCGGTAGAGGGGGGGGACTAGTTGACCACCCCCTCTTCGTTGATCGATGTCCTCCAAGATGGCCTCAAGAGGGCCCCCGAGGCTCCCAATTGCCCCAAGACGGCCCCAAGAGGCGCCCAGGAGGCCTGAAGAGCCCACCAAGATGTCCCCAAGAGGGTCCCAAGAGATCCCCAAGAGGCCCCAAGAGGCTCCCCCGAGGCACCCAAGACGCTCCAAGAGGCCCCCGGGACCGCCAAGAGGGCCCGAAAACGCCCCAAGAGGACTCCAAGAAGCTCTCAACAGAAGAGACTCCGAGAGACATCCAATCGGCCTCTTGCCGTTCTGCTCGCCCTCCTCCTCCTCTTCCTCCTCCTCCTCATCCTCCTCATCCTCATCCTCCTCATCCGATTCCTCCTCCATCTTCCCCCCTCTTGGGGTATGACGGCTTCCCCAGCCATGTATTGCACTGCGTGCTCCTCCAAATCGCTGAGTAGGGCAACTCGGTATCGTTTCTGGATGGAGGAGGAGGAGGAGGAAGAGGAGGAAGAGGAGGAAGAGGAGGAAGAGGAGGAGGAGGAGGAGGAGGAGGGGGAGGAGGAAAAGGAGGAGGAGGAGGAGGAGGAGGAGGAGGAGGAAGGGGTCAAGCGAAGCGTCTAGAATTACAACCGCCCTTTTGTTGAGCCGTGGCTCCCAAGACGGCCACGAGAGGCCTCCCAGACCTCCCCGAAGTCTCCCCTAAAGGAGCCCCGGGAGAGCCACAAGAGGCTCCACGAGGGGACGCCGAGAGGCCTCGCAACAACTGATCCGTGAAGGCCGCCTCCTCAACCTCCTCCTCGTCCGCGTCCGCTCCTTCCTGCCTTCCTTCCTGCGATCGTGTCTGGATGGGCTGGCGGGGATACGCGAAGCACCAAGATTTGTTCAGCATCCGAGGGGGAGGGGCGCAATCGGCACCGCCTCCCTTCTTGATCGATGGCCACCGAGATGGCCCAAGGAGGTCCCCGTAGGCCCCCAAGAGGGCTCCAGGAGAGCCCAAAAAGATTTCAAGAGTTGCCCCAAGAAGGCCCCAACGGACTCCCCGAGGTCTCTAATTCCACCATCGTTGGCTTCAGTGCTTCACCATATGCTTACATACGCCCCTCCTCCAGACAACTCCCCTGGGCATCGTTTCTGGATGGGCTGATGGGGATACTTTTTTGCTCGCGAGCGACGCAGGCAGCTGCGCGCCGTCAAAAGCTGATGGGGATACGCGAATCGTCAAGAATCGCAGCCAAACGACCCATGCCCAACACACCACAATCGTCGTCATCGCCACCGCCTCCGCCGCCGTCAGTCAGTCATGACCGTTGTCGTCATCACCATCTGCTCAGAGTCCTGCACTAGCCATGTACGCTGGTGGTCGACACTTCATCTACTCACTAGAAGCTGCGAGACGCCGCTGTGCTTGCACGGAGCTCCCCAGGGCTGACTGAAGAGGTGGCCAAAACATCGCCTGCGCAGGCAGCAGCAGCAGAGCTGTCCCGCCGGATGGTAGCCGACAGCACGACGTCTCGACCTGCGGCACATCTGGATAACGCTTCCTCATGCTTCCTCGATTTAGGTCTGCCACATCGCTGGCAGAGCCAGAGCGCTCACGAACCTCCATGGCAGCTCGGGGACGCACGTATGCACACCCAGTAGGATGGCGGTGCGTCTCCCCAGCCCTTCCCAGGGCCCGTCGGGGCCCTCCCCTGAACCCTCGCCGAGAAGGCCAATTGTATGAGCGTGGGCGGCATCTGGCTGCCCTCCTCCTCCTCCTCCTCCTCCTCCTCCTCCTCCTCCTCCTCCTCCTCCTCCTCCTCCTACTCATCATCATCATCATCATCATCATCATCATCATCATCATCATCATCCATCCCCTCCTCCTACTCCTCCTCCTCCTCCTCCTCCTCCTCCTCCTCCTCCCCCTCCTCCTCCTCCTCCTCCTCGTCCACATGCGTGATCGACCTCCCGCTGCCCCCTGGCCTCTGCTCGGCGGCGCGCCGTGGGAGGGGGGCAAATTGCGAGGGGGCCGGCCTTCCCAGAAGGACCGCGGGGGGCCTCTCGAAGCCCTGTGGCCTGCTGCTAAAAGCCCTCTGCGGCCTGGGAGAGGGCTTCGAAAGCTCCTCGGAAGGCCCTGGGCCTTCTGGGGGGCCTCCTCCTCCTCCTCTCCTCCTCCTCTCCTCCTCCGCCTCCTCCTCCTCCTCCTCCTCCTCCTCCTCCTCCTCCTCCTCCTCCCCCTCCTCCTCCTCCTCGTCTTCCTCCTCCCAGGTCAGGTGGGGTCCGCGCAGGTGGGGTCGGAGGCTCGCGCCGCATCGGCCATGCATCGTCGACGCCAGCAGGCAGAAGACTCGAGCTCCACGTCGAGCCGCATCGCCAATGCATCGTCGATGCGGCGCGATCCTCCGACCCCATGGGAGGCCATCGGACTTCTAGGCCTCCTGCGCAGGCCCCCCCCTCCGCCTTCCAAGCCCCTGGGCGCGCCGCCGATCTGGGGGCCACCGTCCGGGGAGGAACGGCCTGCGGACAGGCCGTCCGCCCAGAGCACCGCGGGGGGGGGGGAGGCAAAGAAGGGCCGACGCCGCGCCGCCCCGCGCCACTGCGGCTCCGCCGCCGCGCGCGCTGCGCCGCCGCCGCCGCCGGGAGGTGGGAGGCGGGGGGGACGGAGGGAGAGGAGGAGGGAGAGGAGGAGGGGGAGGAGGGGGAGGGGCAGAGGAGGGAAGAATGAAGACGGGGAGGAGGAGGAGGAGGAGGAGGAGGAGGAGGAGGAGGAGGAGGAGGAGGAGGAGGAGGAGGAGGAGGAGGAGGAGAGGAGGAGGAGGAGGAGGAGGAGGAGGAGGAAGAGGAAGGAGGAAGAGGAGTGGGAGGAGGAGGGGGAGGAGATGCAGGAGGAGGAGGAGGAGGAGGAGGAGGAGGAGGAGGAAGGGGAGGAGCAAGTCGGGAGGAGGAGAAAGAAGAGGAGGTCGGGATGAGGAGAGGGGGCAGCGAGGCAGGGATCGGAAGAGAGGCCGCGCTTCGGCGTTCTTTTCCCTCGCCGAGGCAGCCCCCTATGCCGCATCTGCGGGGAGCGAGGAGGGATGCACCGTATCTCGCAGGGCGCTGAGGAGGTGTAGGGGCCAAGAGAGCAGCACAGCCACAGGCTTCGCGGGAGGACCGCAGGGACTTCTTGGGTCGGCGCCGAACAGCCCCCTCCCAGGGCGCGCGAAGGCGTGCTCCCCAGAGCGCATTCGAACGACGACATTCGAATGTGTTACACGTCGGCTGGAAGCAGGAAGGCATTCGAACGACGACGCTCGAATGAGTTACGCGCTCGAACGACGACGTTCGAATGAGTTACGCGCTCGGATGAAGCAGGAAGGCGTTGGAAGTAGACTGGGGCTTCCGCCCGCCCCCCCGAAGGCAGGGAAGAGGGAAGACCGCTCGACTCTTGAAGCAGAAATTTGGACACCCGAGATGGGCACGTAAAGAATGGGCACTATGCCCAACAACAAATGTTGTCCCAAGCCAACAGCGGCCGCTGTTGGGCAGGCGGCCTTCTGTCTCGAATGGACACAGGCCGCGGCGGCGTGGACAGCGAATCCTGTTGAAAATGAACAGGAATTGTTGTTGGGCATTGTACCCATTCTTTCAGTACCCATTTCGGGCGTCCAAAAGGAAGGCACCCAGAGCAGCTCAACAGCCGGCGGGCACGGTGCGACAGACGCGCGCCGGTGGCGGCTCTGGGAGCACGGCCAGGGACGTGGCGCGGCGGGGCCCGGCGCCGACCCGAGAGAAAGCCGCGCGGGCCTCCGGGGGAGATTGAAGGGGAACTGGGACACACAAATAAATACACACAAATAAAATTACCCTGTGGCGTACCCGACCCATTTGTTTTCAATGGCAACGAGGAGTTGGCCGAAACCTGTACGGACAATCCACCTGATGTGTAGGCTACTTGGGAGGCGTCACTGTGCTGGGCCCCGCAAGCAGGCCTCGAAAGTGGCGACAGTTTCACAGATCGCAGCCCCCCAGGGATGGCGAGGTCCATTTGAATCTGCGTGGGCGTCACTGTGCTGGGCCCCCCAGCAGGCCTCGAAAGTGGCGACAGTTTCACAGATCGCAGCCCCCCAGGGATGGCGAGGTCCCATTTGAGTCTGCGGTGAGTACCCACTGTGCTGGGCCCCCCAGCAGGCCTCGAAAGTGGCGACAGTTTCACAGATCGCAGCCCCCCAGGGATGGCGAGGTCTCATTTGAGTCTGCGGTGAGTACCCACTGTGCTGGGCCCCATCAGCAGCCCTCGAAAGTGGCGGCAGTTTCACAGATCGCAGCCCCCCAGGGATGGCGAGGTCTATTTGAGTCTGCGGTGAGTACCCCCTGTGCTGGGCCCCCCAGCAGCCTCGAAAGTGGCGACAGTTTCACAGATCGCAGCCCCCCAGGGATGGCGAGGTCCCATTTGAGTCTGCGGTGAGTAAAGTGGCGACCAGTTTCACGTGGCTGAGTCTGCGGTGAGTACCCACAGCAGCCCTCGAAAGTGGCGACAGTTTCACAGATCGCAGCCCCCCAGGGATGGCGAGGTCTAATTTGAGTCCGCGGTGGGTACCCACTGTGCTGGGCCCCCCAGCAGGCCTCGAAAGTGGCGACAGTTTCACAGATCGCAGCCCCCCAGGGATGGCGAGGTCTATTTGAGTCCGCCGTGGTACCCACTGTGCTGGGCCCCCCAGCAGGCCTCGAAAGTGGCGACAGTTTCACAGATCGCAGCCCCCCAGGGATGGCGAGGTCTAATTTGAGTCTGCCGTGGTACCCACTGTGCTGGGCCCCCCAGCAGGCCTCGAAAGTGGCGACAGTTTCACAGATCGCAGCCCCCCAGGGATGGCGAGGTCTAATTTGAATCCGCCACCCACTGTGCTGGGCCCCCCAGCAGGCCTCGAAAGTGGCGACAGTTTCACAGATCGCAGCCCCCCAGGGATGGCGAGGTCCCATTTGAGTCTGCCGTGAGTACCCACTGTGCTGGGCCCCCCAGCAGGCCTCGAAAGTGGCAACAGTTTCACAGATCGCAGCCCCCCAGCTGGCACGCAGCGACGAGCGAAGGCAGGGGGGAAGAGAGGGACGGGGGGGCGGCGGGAAGGAAGGAGACGCGCGAGCAGTGCTCTATTCAAAACGAGAACCCAAAGCAGGAGGGTTGGGAAATATTCCCCATATTTTCCCATCTTTTCTGGGTTTCTGTCTCCCCCCCCCACTTCCCATATTTTCCCATATTTTCTGGGAATCGCCGATTAATTGTGTCTGTGTGTTTTTTCCCCTCCTGAGAGATGGTGTTCCCGTCGCGGTCTGTGCTTCGGAGCGTGCGCGCACCAGGCGGACTTCATGTTCTGACCGCGGCTCTGTCTTTTGGCGGCGCGCAGGGACACGTGGGCGCTCAAGTAGACGGGCACAAATCCCAGGATTCACAACATTCTCCCACACGTTCTGCTCTCGCGTCTTCCCCTCCGCTTCCCATGTTGCCCGCTGTGTTCCCGGAAGTCGACGCTGAAGCGCGTCTGTGTATTGCGTTCGCTCCTGAAGCTAGTCGACGCCCCGAAGCAGTGGCGGCGCGCACAGGGGGGGCCGGGGGAGGGGGGAAGGCTTCTAAGAAGTGAGGTGCTCCTTGGAAGGCGCCGGCCCTGCGTCCACAGACGAGGCCCGCGCCCTCTTCGGAGCCAGGGTGCCCCTACGAAGCCTGCCCTCCTCCCCACCACCCCCCTCTGCGCATGCACGAGTCTCGTGTCCGCCCCTCCTCTGCCCTGCTCCGTCCACGCCTCAATTAGGAAGGCACCAACTGTACACCAACACCGATCCTGGCCCAGGATCACCCTGGGCCGGGATCGGTGTTGGTGTCCTGGCCCATATCGGTGTTGGTGTATAGTTGGTGCCCTCCGAAGAACACTATGCCCTACTCCTCTTCCTTCTCCGCGGCAAGCATGCCTCGAAGCATCGCGGTGGCTGGGCATGCGAAGGACGCGCAAAAAACATTTCCAGCCTCGGGGCTCGCGCTCGTGGTGCCCGCGTGTTTGCCCTCCTCCGTCCCTCCGCCCCTCCCTGATCCCGCCTCTCTCTCCGAAGAGCGACAATCTCTCCTCCTCCTCCTCCTCCTCCTCCTCCTCCTCCTCCTCCTCCTCCTCCTCCTCCTCCCCCTCCTCCTCCTCCCCCCCCTCCTCCTCCCCCTCCTCCTCCTCCTCCTCCTCCTCCTCCTCCGATATCCCCACCGACTCGCCGCACGTCGCTCCCGAAGAGCGACAATCAAGCTGAAAAAGAATCTGAGCATTCTGGAGAACGCAATCCTGGTCGGCGGCCATGGTGGCGAACTGAACTGGTATATACTGACTGGTACGGAAGCGGGCTGGTGCCTACTTTTCTTGGCGTGCGCCAGTCAGGCACCGTGGATTTTGAACACTGCCTGATGCTGGCGACTCGGCCGCCTCCTTTGAAGGGGCCCTGGGACACACAAATTCGCCGGCCCAACGGGCCAGAGGCGTGCTAAGATCTCCGGTAACTGGTTAACAATTGTATTGTACTAGTTCGCGCGCGCGGGGCGGCCCCTGGGGGTCCCCCGGCGAAAAGTACCCCGCCCGCCGCCTGGGAAGGTCCCGCCCGGTTCAACTCAGAGATGGTTTTCCTTCTGGGTGCGGCCTCTCAGGCCGCCCTGAGCGCGCCAAGAGTGCCCCAAGAGGCCCCCAAGACTGCCCAAGAGGCCCCCGAGACGCCCAAAGAGCGCTCGAAGACGCCGAAGATGACCCCAAGACGGCCCAAAAGGCCCCCAAGACAGCCCAAGAGGCCTCCAAGACGCCCCAAGAGCCTTCCAAGAGGCCTCCGAAGAGAGCCCCAAGAGGCCCAAATCGTTGATTTTCATTGGTTTTTTCGATGTTTTTTGTGTTCTGGCTTTTTCGGCTTCCGGACGCTCCAAGACGGCCCAAGAGGCCCCCAAGACCGCTCCAAGACGGCCCACGAGGCTCCCAAGACGGCCCCGGAACGGCCCAGGAGGGCCCCCAAGACGGCCCAAGTGCCGCCCAAGACGGACCAAGAGGCCCCAAGACGGGCCCAAGAGGGGCTCAAGAGGGGAACCGAGAACTGAAAAATCGAGCCCTCCGCCCCAGAAGGCGCCCAGGAGGCCCCAAAAAGGCCCCAAGAGGCCCCCAAGAGGCCCCCAAGACGCCCCAAGAGGCGCCCAAGAGGCCCAAAAGAGGCCCCAAGAGGCCCCAAAACGGCCCCCAAAACTCGGCTAGCCCACAACGGTGCGACAATATGGGCCGGCGGAATGAGCGAAGCGATTAAATAAATACACACAAATAACCGAATTCTCCATATCTTCCTATATTTTCTGGGTTTTTGTCTTCCCCCCCACTTCCCATATTTTGCCATGTTTTCTGGGGAATCGTCGATGAATTGTGTCTGCGTGTTTTTGTTCCCTCCTGATCCTTGTCCCTGCGACCCCTCCTGCGAAGCGCCCCTGCACCGTGCGCTCTCTCTACAGCGCTCCTGCGCGGCGACAAAGGACCGCCCAGGATAATGCTTTCTACGCTGCCCCCGAGCCAAGACGGCCCCACGATACCCCAAAGGCCCCGAGGTTTCATCGAGGGGCTCTCGGAGATACCCCAGGAAGAGGGGCAGCATGCAGTTCCTGGAGAAGCCAAAAAAAAACAGAATGCTAATGAGTGTCTCAATGTATGTTGCTTCCCAGGCCAGTCGGCCTGATTTGGTTTCAAGAAAGCTTCAAGGGTCCAGAATAGCCCGTGCCAGCCCGGGTCAAGACGGCCACAAGAGAACCATGAGAAGGCCCGAGGACACCCGTGATGGCCCAAGACCGCCCTGACACGGCTCAAGACGGCGTGAAGACTCGCCAAGATGGTCCGAAGATGGCTGCACCGAATCTCTTCGGGAGAGCTCGGTAGAACCATCCCGCACAAAGCGGTCCAAGAGCGTCCTGGGGGCCCGCAGGGGCCACGTAGAAATCATGATTCCACCGAACCTGGGATACCAGGGGCGTTGAAAGGCCCGTGTTGGTCAGTGTGTGTTCGCCTCCCAGAACGCTTCAGCCTGAGATCGCTGTAGGAAGCCGTCAGAGGGCTGCCGGACGGCGTCAGATGACCTCGTGATGGGCCTCCAAGACTGCCTCAACAAGATGGTTCGAAGACGGTCCCGAAACCCGTCTAGACGGCCCACGAAGATTTTGTGTACCGAGCCACTTCGGGAAAACTCGGTAGAAGCATCGCGCCCGGAAAAACTCGGTAAAGCATCGCGCCCAAGACGGCTCAAGAGCGTACTGGAAACCCGTGGGAACAGCAGAACCAAGGATCTGCCAAGCCTGTGACCTCAAGACGATTCAAGAACACCCCGAGACGGCCAAGCACGGACCCAAGGGAGCCCCATCATGGCCCGAAAACTACCAAGCTAGCTCCAAGACAGGCCCATAGACCAACTCAGATGGCCCATGATGAATATACCGCGTCTCTTCGAAAGACTCAGAAGAAAATGTACGCCCCTGATAATCGAAGAGCGGTGCGAAAACCCACGAGGGTTACGCAGAATCAATGACCGCCTCGGGATCACCACAGACCCATAGTTATACAGTGTCCTTTCGGGAGAGCTTGGTAGAAACGTCGAGCTCGTGACAGCCCAAGTGCGTATTAGGGTAGTACCATCGGAAAGAGATCCTGAAGCTGCTACTATAAAGCGTTGGCACGTTGCAGGGCTTACCCATGTTAATTTGTTTGCCTTTCGGTCGAATTGACAAATATGTGTCTTCTGATTCTGTCCGAAGTAGCCAGGGAGACCACTCGGATACCCTACCTAGCTACGTGTGGGCGGGTAGCATTATCTCTTGGATCGAGATCGTCTCAAGCCTTTGATCGTGGAAGGAGCATCAACGGCACTGCAGACTTTAGAAATGAAGGACGCAGATGGGAAGGGCGAGTCGTCGCGCGAGTGCCTCATAATCTACACTATGGCACATTCGTTCTGAGACATGCGCCGGCCCATCAGAAGGCCTTCTTGTGTAACAACGGGAAGCCCTCCTGTCAAGCACAACTGTAGCAGGAAAAAAAGCAACACTCAACATCCAAGCCGATACACTTACCATGATGCATGCCTGCGCACGGGTGCGGGCATGGGAGCAAGCGCACGGACTGCGTCAGACGCCTGCCTGGATTGGAGTACTGGATCACTTGAGTGCCAACAGTCGCTTGAGAACGCTGGGTCACATCGAAAGCCATGTGAATGGATCTTCTCGGGGGGGGGGACCCGCGGCTCGCCGCAAGGGGCGGGAAGTGACTGGGGGCAGCTAGGGGGTCCCTGGCCGTGCAGAGCTGCACGGCGCTCGGACGTCGGAAGCACCCACACACACACACGCCCAGCTCGGGAGGAGGAAGATCGGGGTGGCAGTGAGATGTCGAGACGTGAGGCGAATCTGTTTGGGCGTGGCAGAGACGCGGGGAAAGGAGCAGAGAAAAGGGAGGAGGGGAGGGGAGGGGAGGGGGGGGTGGGGGCAAGAGGCAGGAGAGCGAAGGGGAAGCACGAGGCGACGATGAGGGAGAGCCAGGAGCGCGGAGGAGCGGGTGCGGATTGGGGAGCGAGGGACAAGGGAGAGGGGACGCAGAAAGCAGGAAGGCAGGCGGAGGAGAGGAGTCGCTTGCCAGTTGCGCGAAGGCAGAAGGGTGGAACGGGTGCAAGGGCTGCGAGTGAAGCGTAGGGACTGGGGAGGAGGGCGGCAGCCGCAGGAGGCGGGAGGCAGGAGCAGGAGCACCAACGAGACGCAAGAGGGGGAGCGAGAAGGGGAAGAAGCGAGGAGCGAGGAGCAAGGAGGGAGAAACGGGGTGGGGGGGACGAGGAGGAGGAGGAAGAAGAGGAGGAAGAAGAGGAGGAGGAGGAGGAGGAGGAGGGGGAGGGGGAGGAGGAGGAGGAGGAGGGGGGTGGGACGAATCCTCCCAAATCGGTCCAGAAGCAGAGGACCCGTCGAAAGATGGGGATCGAGCGCTCCCAAGGGATGCGGGAGAGGCAAGGGAGGGGGAAGCGATAGCCCGCCCACCTCCCGGCGTTTCGGCAAGGACCGACCACGACGACCTTGAAAACGATACGGCGCTCAAACGTATACAGTCGGACTCGATTGGACAGGACACGCGAGAGGACACAAGACGCTTGCGAGGGCCACATTACCACAGGAATGTGCGAAGCATGGGCCGCGAGACAGAGGACACGAGGGTACCCTTGATCTGGCAGGGTCGACCTACGAATCTGGGCCGCCTGTAATCGATACGAAGCCCAACGTTCAGAACGAACGCATAAAGCGACACGGGTGCCAAACGAAACGAACAACGAAAGGAGGCGTTCAAAACGGCAAGAAACGAAACGATGCGAAAACGAAAAGCGAAACGGACAGCAAAAGCAGAGGCCCAAACCGAGCTGAGAACAGCGTTGTGGTCGGTCCACGCGTTTCTGCTTTCATGTGCTCCCCCGTCTCGCTTCTACAGGTTTTTAATACATTGGTTTTAAAGATATATGGTGAAAATACATGACTAATTTATGAATAGTCGTTGTTTGTGATACTAAATCCCTGCATTTGTAATACATGATCCGCACGCGGAGCATGTATTAAAAACGGCACTGTATCGAGCCGTTCCCTCCCTCGGAGATGCGTGTGCCTGCAGGCCCGGGTGCTGCCCGCTCCCGGCACCACCGTGCACACGGCAGAGCAGGCGGCTCAACAGCGGTCCTCCTCGAACTCCTCCTTCGACACCCACATTTTTTTGAAGGTCGCCAGCGACGCCAGAATGGAGCCGCCCAACCATGTTGTCAGCCTGTTCCCCCAGGTGCACTTCTTGCAGGCCCTGTGCCCACATCACTAACAGCACCCACCGCAGTCCACATCAACCAAGAGCCCCTGGCTGCATGTAGCAAGACGCTCTTCTGGCCAAGGTGCAACCTGAGAATGTATGTACCACCGCCCTGCGCTGTGGTAAGCCTGGTAAGCGTGCCCCGGGCGACCTCGGACCCCGTTCAACTAGGGCACCCTATCGCCTAGCCGCCACCGTGCAGCGAGGCACTGAGTAGAGGCCTTCCAGAGACCGAATTCTCAATACTCGAATTCTGAAAATGCTCAGTAAGAGGCCCAGACCCTCGAATCCCAGATTTCTTGTAGGGTGTCGCATGCGTCTTGGGGCTTATCGCCACACTTTTCCTGAGACTGGAAGGCCCAAGATGGGCCAAGAGGGTCCCAAGAGAGCCCCACGAGACGGCCCAAGAGCGCTCCAGGCCACCCAAGATGGCCTCAGGAAAGCCCAGAGACCTCCACGATGTTTCACAAGGAGCCCAAGCGGACCCTCCAGAGAGTCCTGGGAGGCGAGGCAAGGAGTCGCGATTTCCCATAAAAAACTGACGCGTTGTTACGTTCTCACCGTTTCGGTCTCCCGACGCTCCCGAGACGGCCCAAGAGGCCCCAAAGATCGCCCCAAGAAGGCACAAGAGGACCCCAAAACAGCTCAAGAGGCCCAGAAGACGGCCCCACAAGGGCCCCAAGAGGTGGGGAAACCAAAAGGTACCGATACCGCTACTCCCCGGACCTCTCCATGGGTGCGTTCTGACCAGAATTTCGAAGCGAATCCAGCGGTGGCGACGAGGTCCTCCCAGGAGGCCCAAAAAGGGGAAAACAAGGGAAGGGTAGAGGTATGGGTACCTTCTCCTCCTCTGAAGAGGGGCCCGAAAGGCCCAGCAGAGGCCCTTCAGAGGCCCTTTAGAGGCCCCAGGCCCTCGAAGGGCCCCGCAGAGGCACCGCGAGCAGGAAGCCCAAGAGGCCCACGCGTGCATCCAAGAGGCCTCTGGTCCACGACCTGGGCACGGTGGCGGTGTGGGCCAGATGCCACTAGATCCGCCGCCCCCTTTTGATTTATCAAAGGGGTGCCCAAGACGGCCCAAGAGGCCTCCACGCTCAAGATGGCCTCCAAGACAGCCCGAGAGCCCTCCAAGACGTCCTCCAAGAAGGCCCGAAAGGGTCAAAATGGCCTCCACACGGCCAAGATGACCCTCAAGATGCCCACGTGTTCCCCGAAGGCTTTCCAAACCGATTCGGGGAACACATGGTCCGATAGCTTGGCAGGTCTGGCATCAACGTTCGGCCACATAGGCGCTTCCACAAAGGCAGGGGGCGGCGGTGATTCGCCGTAGGCGTCTTCGATCCGCCGCCCCCTGTCGATTCATCACAGGGGTGCCTGGCGTGCTGGACTTCTTACGGTTTGGGTCTTGGTTCTATTTCCGAAAGAACTCCCCCTGGCGCTTCGGCCCGTCCCGCCGGAGTCCCGGGAGGCCGAGTAAACCACCTCAGCGTCCACAACAAATCCTCCAAGACGGCTCAAGATGACCTCCAAGATGGCCACGTTGGCCCAAGATGGCCTCCAAGATGGTCCAAGATGGCCTCCAAGTCCGCCCAAGATGGTCCAAGACGGCCTCCAAGACGGCATAAAAGAGTCCAAGATACCTCCAAGTTCGCTCAAGAAGTATCCAAGACGGCCCAAGAGGCCTCCAAGAGATCCTCCAGGAAGGGCCTGAAGAGGCCAAAATCTTTGATTTCCCTTGAGTTTTTGAAGGACTTGGGCATTTGCTCCTTTTCGGCTTTCCGACGATCCAAGACGGCCCAAGAGGCCCCCAAGATCGCCCCCACAACGCCCAAGAGGCCTCCAAGATGGCCTCAGGACTGCCCAAGAGGCCCGCAAGACGACCCCAAGAGGGCACAAAGACGACCCAAGAGGCCTCCAAGACGCCCAAGATGGCCTCAAAGACGGCCCTGGAGCACCCCAAGAGGGCCACAAGTCGGCCCAGAGAGGCCCCCCAAACGGCTTCCGACGTCGTCAGACGGGCCAGGAGCCCACCAAGATGGCCGAAGTTGGCTCGAAGCTGGCCCAAGACGGCACACGAGGCCTCCAAGAGGGCCTCCAGGAAGGCCATAAAAAAGCCAAAAACATGGATTGTCCTTAAGTTTTTGAAGGATTTTTACATTTGCTTCTTTTCGGCCTTCCGACGGGCCGAGACGGTCCAAGAGCGCCCAAAAATCGCCCAAAGATCGCCCGAGAGGCCTCCAAGATGGCCCCAGAACGGCCCAAGAGGCCCCCAAGACGGCCCCAATAGGCCCCCAAGACGGCCCAGGAGGCTTTCAAGACGCCCAAGATGGCCTCCAAGAAGACCCTGGAGCACCCCAAGAGGGCCCCAAGTCGGCCCAGGGATGCCCCCCAAACGGCTTCCGACGGCGTCCGACGGGCCAGGAGCCCACCAAAACGGGCGAAGATGGCCCTAAGATGGTCCAAGACGGCCCAAGAGGCTCCCAAGAGGGCCTCCAGGAAGGGCCGAAAAGGCCAAAAAAAAAATGTTCCATTAGTTTTTGAAAGATTGTGGCATTTGTTTTTGTTTTGCCTTCCGACGGCCCGAGACGGCCCAAGTGCCCCCAAAGATCGCCCAAGAGGCCCCCAAGACGGCCTAAGAGGCCCCCAAGACGACCCAAGAGGCCTCCACGCTCAAGAGCCCTCCAAGACGTCCTCCAAGAAGGCCCGAAAGGGTCAAAATGGCCTCCACACGGCCAAGATGACCCTCAAGATGCCCACGTGTTCCCCGAAGGCTTTCCAAACCGATTCGGGGAACACATGGTCCGATAGCTTGGCAGGTCTGGCATCAACGTTCGGCCACGCGGCGGTGATTCGCCGTAGGCGTCTTCGATCCGCCGCCCCCTGTCGATTCATCGCAGGGGTGCCTGGCGTGCTGGACTTTTTCCAGTGTTCGTTTTGGTTCTTTTCCAAAAGAACTCCCCCTGGCGCTTCGGCCCGTCCCGCCGGGGTCCTGGGAGGGAACTCCAGGCCGGGCCCGCAAAAAGGTGTTTCCAAAAAGGCAGGGGGCGGCGATGATTCGCCGTAGGCGTCTTCGATCCGCCGCCCCCACGTTGATCTATCACGGAGGTGCCTGGCGTGCTGGACCCTGTACGGCTTGCTTGTTGCCCAAAGAAGGGCTCCCCCTGGGGCTTCGCCCCAGCGCGCCGACCACCCAGAAAGCTCCAGGCGAGGTGGTCGGAAAGGCTGCTACTGCCTAAGAGGCCTCCAAGACGCCCAAGATGGCCTCCAAGACGGCCAAGATGGCTCTGAAGTTCGCCCAAGATGGTCCGAGATGGCCCCCAAGACGGCCCAAGAGGGTCCAAGATGTCTCCAAGTTTGCGCAAGAATCCTCCAGAACGGCCCAAGCTGGCCTCTAGATGACCGAAGACGGCCCAAGGAGCGCCCAAGATGCCTCCAAGACGGCCCAAGAGGCTTCTAAGAGGTCCTCCAGAGGGCCTGAAGAGGCCAAAATCATTGATTTGACGTGAGGCTTCGAAGGATTTGGGCATGTGCTTCAAAACAGCCTTCCGACGACCCAAGACGGCTCAAGAGGCCCCCAAGATTGCCCCAAGATTGCCCAAGAGGCCTCCAACATGGCCCCATAACGGCTCAAGAGGCCCCCAAGATTGCCCCCAGAGGGCCCCAAGAAGGCTCAGGAGGTCTCCAAGACGCCCCAGATGGCCTCCAAGAAGACCCTAGAGCACCCCAAGAGCGCCCCAAGTCGGCCCATGGAGGCCCCCAAGACGGCTTCCGACGGCGTCAGACGGACCAGGAATGCCCTAAGACTGCCAAAGAAGACCCCGAAGGCCCCTAAGAGGCCCAAGGAGGCCCCCAAGAGGCTCCCAGGAAGCTCCGCCCCAATAGTGCCCCCAGAGGCTCCCAAGATGCCCTCATCCTCTTCCTCCTCCTCCTCCTCCTCCTCCTCCTCCTCCTCCTCCTCCTCCTCCTCCTCCTCCTCCTCCTCCTCCTCCTCCTCCTCCTCCTCTTCCTCCTGATCTCCCCCGCCACCCTCCGACAAAGGCCTCCAAGACAGCCGTAAAGCGCCCAAAGAGGGCCTGAAGAGGTGTTCGAAGTGTCTGTTCTGCCCCAGACGGGTCGAATGAGCCCCCCGTTGCTATCAAAAACACGTGCTAAGGCCGCGAGCCGTCTTCCAGCTGACCTGAAGGGAAAATCAGGAGGCACCACACGAAGCCATGATACGCACAAGACTCCGGAAGAACACCTCGGACAACTGCCCAGACCTCGCTCCATGCCAGTTCCATTATGTTCGGCACGACACGACATCCTCCCCGACCCGCCGCGCCCAAGCTGTCACAAGACGGACCAAAGGTGGCCTCCAGGGAAGCATTGAGTCTCTCCCAAGACTCTCCAAGACCGCCCTCAGACGGACCCAGGGTGCCCCAGGGTGGCCCTCCTCCTCCTCCTCCTCTACTCCTCCTCCTCCTCCTCCTCCTCCTCCTCCTCCTCCTCCTCCTCCTCCTCCTCCTCCTCCTCCTGATCTTCCCCACCATCCTCCCCCGAGTGTTCCCCGAAGGGCTTCCACAACGGCTGGGGGAACACATGGTCCGACAGCTTGGCAGAGCTCTTGCCCCAACGCTCGGCCACGTGGGCGTTTCCAAAAGGCAGGGGACGGCGGTGATTCGCCGTAGGCGTCTTCTATCTGTGGCCCCCTGTGGCTTGCCACAAGGGTGCACGGCGTGCTGGATTCCTGGATTCCTCCCAGTGGGGACTCGGCTCAAGCCGCCGGCCACCCAGAACTTCCCGAAGAACCGAACTCCATGGGCCCGATCGACTCCAAGACGGCCAACATGGCCCAAGATGGCCTTCAAGATGCCCCCAAGACGGGCAAGATGGCCCCAAGAGAGCCCAAGATAGCCCCAAGATGGCCTCCAAGACGGTCCCAAAATGCCTCCAAGACCGTCAAGACGGTCCAAGAGAGCCCAAGACGGCCCATGAAGCACCCAAGAGGCCCCTAAGACGGCCCGAGAGGCCTCTAAGAGGTCCTCCAGAGGGCCCGAAGAGGCCAAAATCATTGATTTTACGTTAGGCATTGAAGGATAAATGGCCTTCCGACGACTCAAGACGGCTCCAGAGGCCCCCAAGATTGCCCCAAGATCGCCCAAGAGGCCTCCAACATGGCCCCATGACAGCCCAAGAGGCTACATGGACGGCCCCCAGAGGGCCCCAAGAAGGCCCAAGAGGCATCCAAGACGCCCAAGATGGCCTCCAAGATGACCCTGGAGCACCCTAAGAGGGCCCCAAGACGGACCAGAAAGGCCCCCAAGACGGCTTCTGAAGGCTTCTGACGGCGTCAGACAGGCCAGGAACGCTGTAAGACGGCCAAGGAGGCCCCCAAGAAGCCCCCAAAGGCCCCCAAGAGGCCCAATGAGGCCCTCAAAAGGCCTCCAAGAGGCCCCCAGGAAGCTCCAAGGAGGCCCCAGTAATGACCCAAGAATGACCCAAGAAGCTCCCAAGAAGCCTCCTCCTCATTTCCCCCACCTGCTCCCCAAAAGGCTTCCGCAACGGCTGGGGAAACGAACGCATGGTCCGATCGCGTGGCCAGACTGTGCCCAAGAGTTGGGCCTCCGAGCTGTATCCTGAAAAGCAGTGAGGCGGAGGTGACTCGACAGAGGCCTCTTCGATCCGCCACTCCATGTGGCCTTGCCCGTAGGTTCCCAATGGGCCCTCGACCGATCCCGCGGAGCAAGAGAGCCTCCCCAGGAGCCCCAAAGACCCCCCAAGAGGCCCAAGGAATCTCCCAAGAGGCCCGCAAGAGGCCCCCAAGGAAGAGCACACAAAGCTCCCAGGAGGCCCCGAGAGTGCCCGAAGAAGCTCGCAAGAGGCCTCCTCCTCCTCCTCCTCCTCCCTCCCTTTTCCTCCTCCTCCTCCTCCTCCTCCTCCATTTCCTCCTCCTCCTCCTCCTTGTTTCCCCTCTCCTCCGCATCACATTATTTCTCCCCCACGTGTTCCCCGATGGGTGTCCACAACGGCTGGGTGGGAATACATAGTACGATAGATTGACCGAGCTCTGACCGCGACATTCGGCCATAGGCGCTTCCGAAGGCAGGGGGCGCGCCGTAGGCGTCTTCGATCCGCCGCCCCGTGTCGCTTGCGAGAGGGGTGCCCGGCGTGCCGGACATGAAGCGTCTGAACCCGTCCAAAAAGTTCTACGCGAAATCTCGGCCGATCCAGCTCGCGCCCCGCAAAATGAGGAAGGCAGGGGCTGTCACCCCCAAGATGGCCCCAATACGGCTCCAAGATGGCATCCAAGACAGCCCACGAGGACCCATGGGGCCTCCAAGTTCGCCCAACATGCCTACAAGACGGCCAAGATGCCCTCAAGACGGTCCAACACGGACACGAGACGGCTCGAGGCGACTCCACGAAGGCCCAAGATGCCCTCCAGCAGGCCAAGACGCTCCCGAGACACCCCAACAGACTCCGAGAGGACCTCCGGGAGGCCAACGCCATTGCTGCGCAGGTGTTTCAATCGGTTTCGCGTTCTCGCACGTTCGGGCTCCCGACGGTCGAAGACACTGATGTCCCCAATATACACTCAAGACGCCCCCACCACAAGCCGCCAGGAGGGTCCAAGACAGACCCAAGAGGCCCTCAAGACGGCCCCAAGAAGGCCCCATGCGACCCCAGAGGCCTCCAAGACGGCCGTAAAGCGCCCAAAGAGGGCCTCAAGAGGTATTCGAAGTGTTCGTTCAGCCCCAGACGGATCGAATGAGCCCCCCGTTGCTATCAAAGACACGCGCTAAGGCCGCGAGCCGTCTTCCAGCTGACCTGAAGGGAAAATCTGGAGGCACCACACGAAGTCATGATACGCTCAAGACTCAGAAAGAACACCTCGGACAACTGCCCAAACCTCGTTCCTCCCCGACCCGCCGCGCCCAAGCTGTCACAAGACAGACCAAAGGTGGTTTCCAGGGCAGCACCGAGTCTCTCCCAAGACTCTCCAATACGACCGCCCTCAGACGGACCCAGGGTGCCCCAGCGTGGCCTTCCTCCTCCTCCTCCTCCTCCTCCTCCTCCTCCTCCTCCTCCTCCTCCTCCTCCTCCTCCTCCTCCTCCTCCTCCCGCCCCATCCCCGCGGTCTCCTCCTCTTTTTCCTCCCCGCCCCCCCCTCCATCTTCCTCCATCCGCAACCTCACCCTGCTCACCTTCAGAGGCGTCAAGACTGCCCGAAGGTGGCCCAGGTCCGTCACGACGTGGTCCCCAGGGTTCATGGGCACGCCCACAAGGCCCGGTGGAAGACAGGCGACCACCCAAAATGGCCCAATGGGGAAAGTCGGCAAGATACCAACCGACCATTCCACCTGTCAAACATATCACGCCGATTATGCACCAACCGCAACAGACGCATATCATTGCTTGCCTAAGTTGGCAATAGCCCAGCTTGCATCACCGGGAAATGTCATGTTCAACCACCCCGCTGCACCAAGGCACTGTATCACATGGCTGAATCGTTTCGCGACGTCTTCCGCAAGGGGATACGAGCATATTAGCATGGCTTGGACAGAACATCCCGCGACCCCTAAGAGCACCACCTGGTGGGTTCCTCAGCTAAGCCAAGGCCCACACACACAGACACACAGACACAGACACAGACACAGACACACACACACACACACACACACACACACACACACACACACACACACACACACACACACACACACACACACACACACACGCGCCCACATACACACACACACACACACACACACACATACACACACAGACACTGTTTGCGTCGGCGGCTGGGCAGAGGGCGACTGCTCCGGCGGAATGGCAACAGGGGACACGCCGTATGCAAACTAAGGCCGCGACGCACGCAAGGAGGAGGAAGGAACACACACACACACACACACACACACACGCGCACACACACACACACACACGCACACACACACACACACACAAACACAAACACAACACACACACACATACGCACAAACACACACACACACACGCACACACCCACACACATGCACACACACACACACACACACCACACACGCACACACACACACACACGCACGCACACACGCACGCACGCACACACACACACACACACACACACACACACACACACACACACACACACACACACACACACACACACACACACACACACGCACGCACGCACGCACGCACAGACACACACACACACACGAACACACGCGGACACACGGACACACGGACACACTGACACGCACACACGCGCACACGCACGCACGCACGCGCGCACGCACGCACGCACGCACGCACGCACGCACGCACGCACACACACACACACACACACTCTCACACACACAACCAGCGCGCAAGGCACTGATCCAACCCATGAAATCAGATGGAGGATTACCAACCAAGTTGAGTTGCCCACGCATTGACGATTCACCAACCTAGTTGGTACCGAATACCCCTGATACGTCTGTTGGTACGCAAAGGTGATAAATACTAGATGTGTGTATATAAATAAATAAATCTAAGTATGCGTGCGTTTCAACCGTAGGGTGGTGCCCAACAATCCCATCAGCCCTCTAGGGCGTGAGTGGTTTAGCGAGTTTCCTCGTACATCTTCCCTCGCCCCATTCGAGGAGGAGTTTATATCTCCCCCTATCCCTATGCCCCTGGGTTTGGAGGGGGCGTTCCGCGAGGGGCTGGAGCGTCCAAGAGGGTCTCGGCAAGGAAGCCGAGGATCGTTGATTATACCAGAAAAAATGTTGGCCACTTCTTGGCCTCCGTTGGGGGGGGAGGAGCTAATGTACTGCCCCTCCGCTGATCGATCCCCCTCCAAGATGGCCCGAAGATGGCCCCCGAGGACAGGGCCCCCGAGAGTCCCCCAAGATGCCGCCTCAAGAGGCTCCCTAGAGGCACCCAAGACGATGCCCCAAGAGGCCTCGGCGACAAGGCTCAAATTGCTGGTTTTCGCAATATGTTGGCCTCCTGGGCGGGGGACCCTGATGTACGGCCCCTCCTTTGACCGATCTCCTCCGAGATGGCCCCAAGATGGCCCCCGAGGCTCCCAAGGGTGCCCCAAGACGGCCACAAGAGGTGCCCAGGAGGCCACAAGAGGCCCCCACGAGGACCCCAAGATGCCCCAAAGAGGCTCCCAAGAGAACCCGAAGAGGCCTCAAGAGGCCCCCCAGAGGCACCCAAGACGCCGCAAGAGGCCTCGGTGCGAAAACCAAGATCAGTGGTTCTGCTAAGGTGTCACATTTTGGCCTCCTGGGGTGGACCCTCAGTAAGGAGCCCCCCTCCTTTGATCGATTTCTCCCCAGATGGCCATGATGGCCCCCGAGGCACTCAAATGTGCCCAAGGACGGCCACAGGAAGTGCCCAGGAGGCCCCAAGAGGCCCCCACGATGCCCCCAAGATACCCCCAAGAGGCTCTAAGAGGCACCAAAGACGCCTCTCAAGGCCCCCGGGACTACCAAGAGACCCTCAAGACCCGCCAAGAGGACCCCAAGAAACTCTCAATGAAATCCGAAAAGACTCCGAAAGCCATCCAAGGGGCCTCTACCCTTTCTGCTCGCCATCCTCCTCCTAATCCTCCTCCTCCTTCTCCTCGTCATCCTCCTTCTCCTCCTCTTCCTCATCCGCCTGTTCCTCCTCCTTCCGCCTCCTCCTCCTCCTCCTCCTCGTCCTCCTCCTCCTCATCCTGTTCCTCCTCCGATTCCTCCTGCATCCTCCCCCATCTTGGGGTACGACGTCTTATACAGCACTGTACTCCACTGCATTATCTCCTCCACATCCCTGATCAGGGCAACTCGTCTGGGCATCGTTTCTGGATGGGCTGGTGGGGTCACGCGAAGCGTCTAGAAATCTGAAACATACATGCTGCTGATGTCCATAAAATAATGACAGCCAGATCACGACGATGCCACTCGTACTTGCCCGATCACGGTCTGAGCATGTCTGCACATGTATGCCCTACTGCTATGCCTGATGATGTCCCATCTGTCGACGCCGCAGACTCACAACACGTCTCATGTCTGACCAGCCCTTTCTCACGTGAAGATACAACCGGTAACAGAACAGTCGTGAGGCGATCCCTGCAAACAGTTACCAGGAATGGAGGCAACCCTTGCGCCACGAGCTGTACCACCAATAGGCCCATACACAAAGAGTGAGAATTCGACACAAGACGCGGTGTCCTTTCAAAGCTCCACAGGACACCATGTGTTGCACGCTCATGGGGCCTGCATGATACTCGACGCTGGAGGAAGCAGAAGCCGGTGGACCTCCCAGGGGTCCCCGAAAAGTGGCGACAGCTGCGCAGGCGGCAGCCCGCCAGGGGGCTCACGAGGGCCCCGTCTGGATGCACGTAGGACGTAGGTCCGCTGGACCTCCTGGGGAAAGACACGACAGGGGATCTCAACGCTGTTGTGCTGGACTTCGGCTGTGTTTTGTTTTTCGGTTCGACAGGGAGGTACAGGAGAACAGGTAGAGCAAAACGAAACACAAAACGAAAACAAAACGAATAACAACGTGTAGGTCCAGCCCTGCAACAGATGCGCAGTTGGCAGACAGCCCGTCCCATATGGGTCCGCGGAAGACGTAGATCCGCTGGACCTCCTGGGAGCCCACGAAAATGGCAGCCCCCCAGGGAAGCGCGAGGTCTCGTCTATATGCGCGTAAGGCGTAGCTTCGCTGGAGCCCCCAGGAGCCCACGAAAGTGCACACGGGTGCTTAGTTGGAAGCCAGCCCCCCCAGGGAGCGCGAGGTCTCGCCTATGTGCGCGCAAGGCGAAGCTCCGCTGGACCTCACAGGAGCCAGCGAAAGTGCCCCAAGGAGAGCTCGAGGTCCCATTTGGATACACGTAAGATGTCGCTCCGCTGGACCTCTCAGGAGCCGACGAGAGTGGCGATAATTACGCAGGTGGGAGCCCTCAAGGGGAGCGCGAGGTCCCGTCTGGATAGGCGTAAGACGTCACTCCGCTGGGCCTCCTGGGATCCAACGTGAGTGGCGACTCTTGCGCAGTTGGCAGCCCGCAGGGCAACGAGAGGTCCCGTCTGAATGCGCGTAAGACGTCGCCCGCTGGACCTCCCAGAAGCCCACGAAAGTGCCTACAGTTACGCAGCTGGCAGCCCCCGAAGGGAGCGCGAAAGCAGGCAGGAGGAAAAAGGAGAGAGGGAACAGGCAGGGGGAGTCGAGAGGAGGACGTCGTGCGAG
>CAUYUJ010021434.1:42500-45000 GCA_963575745.1 Prorocentrum cordatum
TCGACTCGCCAACTCGTTGGGGACGGGGTCGCACGCAAGCAGACGACTTGTCGCCCTCGCCCAAGTCCCGTGCAGACTTCCCCTGGGAGTGGCGCTCCCGCTGGGGCGCGGCGTCTGCCTCACGGGCCGACCCGCATGGAAGCTGCAGCGGCAGCGGGGCCGCGCGAGAGCACGGCGCCGAGCTGCCCTCGCCCAAGCGCCGCGCGCCCTGCGCGTCGAGTGGCGGTGACGCCTCGACGCTGCCCCTGCCCCTGTGGAAACCCGAAACGGTGCGGTGACAGACCGTGCGGTGACCTCGACGTCCCCCAGGGCCTCACCGCACGGTCCTGGGACCCCGGAGGCCCCTGTCGCCCGAGACGTCCTCGGAGACCGGCCCGAGTCCCAAAACCGCGCGGTGACCCCGACTCCCCACCGACTCGCCACACGGTGCGGTCACCACCCCGTTTGTCGGGAGCGGCAAAGAGGGGGGTGTCCAAGAGGGGGGGGGGGGGGCAAATCATGACCGGCGGCATGTGCGCGGCCCAGCGGGGGGGGGGGCCAGGGCCGTGATGAAACAAGAAGAGGCGCCATGAAATCTGAGGAAATATCATGGCCCGCGCCATGATTTCCCCCCCCTAGTCATCACCCCCCTCTTTTCCGCCCCCGACAACAGGAGGAGCAGCCGAGGGTGCGCCGTCTTGAGGCGTCTCGAACTCACCCTCCCCGCATAGACATAGTCGCTGGTTGGCGGGATCCCCACGCTGCCCCCCCTAGTCATCACCCCCCTCTTTGCCGCCCCCGACGTTTGGGGACCCCCGCGGCGCCCCGGGAGAGGCCGGGACCGTGCTCCCGCCGAGGCGCCGCGCCAGGATCTCAGGAGCTCCGCCCCCCGCCCGTGCGCGGCCCGCCGCGCTGATTCTGCCTCGCCGAGGCGCCCGGGGAGCGGGGCCGCGCGCGGGGGCCCAGTGGCACGCAGATAGATAGACAGAACCTCCTCCTCCTCCTCCTCCTCCTCCTCCTCCTCCTCCTCCTCCTCCTCCTCCTCCTCTTCTCCTCCTCCTCCTCTCCTCCTCCTCCTGCCTCCTCTCTCCTGCTCCTGCCCTGCTCCTCCTCCTCCTCCTCCTCCTCCTCCTCCTCCTCCTCCTCCTGCTCCTCCTTCTCCTCCTCCTCCTCCTCCTCCTCCTCCTCCTCCTCCTCCTCCTCATCCTCCGCTTCCTCCCCCCACCCCTAGCCCTTTCGATCAGGGTCGGCGGCACGGGCCGTCAGGCCTCTCCAATAGACAAAAGTTTCAGGATTCCCCATGCTTTCCCGTTTTTTGCGGATGTTCGTCCTCCCCCCCACTGCCCGTAGTTTCCCACATTGTCCTGGGGATCGACGACAAGATTGTGTCTGTGCGCGCTTTTTCCCCTCCTGCGTCCAGTCCCAAAATCAAGGCGTGCCGCCGGTGATTCCTGTGATACGGCAGGGGGGAACGGGATGCTCGGGGTTCGACCTGCCGAGCTCGACTCCTACTCACGTTCATGGCCATTCCTTCCGCCATCATGTTCCCTCTCTCGCTTCAGCATCGCCACCCTGCCTTTTGAGAACAGCAAACATGCAGCCTTCCAAAGAAGTGCCCTGCGAGAGGCGGGATCGGCGATTCCGGGGGGGCGGAGGAGAGGAACAACAGGAATAGGAGGAGGGTTGTACATGTAACACGATATACTTGCACAGGCTTTGAAGTACATGTACACACAACTCCAAGCACACCACACGTTCACCTGTTGTATATCTATATACACATATATATATACAAATATACACACACGTGTTTGTGTGAACGAGAGGCGACGAAGTCGAGGAGGATATGGGAAGGCGGACACGCAAGGCAATGCCTGCAGACGAAGCACACGCAAAACGGCGTGACGGCAGGGCCATTGGAATCCCGACGCCGTTGGCAGCCATGAAGTTCAGCACACACACACACACACACACTGGGAAGAAGAACCGCTCAACTCGCCGCGCGCAAAGTCCATAGCCTCATTCGGTCGCCGAGTTGCGAAAGTCGATAATGCCAAGCAAGAGGAGGAGCAGCCGAGGGTGCGCCATCTCGAGGCGTCTCCAATTCAACCTCCCCACATAGATGGTTACCGGTTGGCGGGATCCCCATGCCGCCCCCGAACGGCGGCGTGGTCGACGACGGCAACTGCGAGGGCACCCACCTCGCGAAAGTGCTTCGCAGGGACGAGCATCGCACTCTCCTCGAAGCCAGTACATCCGCCACCACACGGCATCCTCGTGGGGCCTTGCGAGACGGGATGCATGGCTCGTGCGCAGCATCGTTTCCACATGTTCTTGTCAGGGCGAGGTGGAACAGCAAACATGAAGAAGGAAGCGTCCCTGTTGACAGAACTCTCGGCAAAACGAGGGCTCGCAAGACCACAAGCACGCCCCCGCGGCGCCTGCGCGGCAGGACCAATAACCCGCCTGGCGCGCGCATCGTACGGGTCGCTGGAGGGGCCAGGACCACCACTGCCGCCAT
>CAUYUJ010021434.1:50000-92500 GCA_963575745.1 Prorocentrum cordatum
CCTTCCGACGGCCCGAGACGGCCCAAGAGCCCCCAAAGATCGCCGAAAGATCGCCCAAGAGGCCTCCAAGACGGCGACGATGACCATCAAGACGCCCACGTGTTCCCCGAAGGCTTTCCAAACCGATTCGGGGAACACATGGTCCGATGGCTTGGCAGGTCTGGCCTCAACGTTCGGCCACATAGGCGCTTCCACAAAGGCAGGGGGCGGCGGTGATTCGCCGTAGGCGTCTTCGATATATATATATATATATATATATTATAATATATATATATATATAATAGACACATGTTTTTACACACACACATACAAAATATCGACGGCTTGGTAATAATCCACCCTAACGGGTTTTGAAAGTTTACAATCGCTGGCCCCCCCTCAGAAAGCCTGAACGGATGCAAGACAAACAAGACCTTACATGCAAGGCAGACAAGTTACCCCCCTCAGGCAGCCTGAACTGATGTTGCGCAGATGCCTTGTCGTGCTCGAGATTCTCCTTTTGAGGATTCAGCGACACGTAGCATTCCTTCTCCTTTATTTGCCTCACAACCTCCCGCTCAGCGGAAGTGTGAAAAACATGGCCTGTGCGCCGCAGTTGCAGCATGAGATGCTCTGTAACATCTCTGCCTGCAACATCCGAACGCATCACTGCATGTGGTAGTGCAAAGCCTTCGTAAACAGGAACAGCATGGGTAACGCCATCACCTGAGGCAAAGGGGACTCTCGAGGACAGACACAAACGTCTGGATATGGAAAAAACGAAGACATAACCTGTTTGACAACAACAAGCATGTGACAGCAAGCATGTGCCCCATGGGCATACGTTGAAAATGAAGCTTCACACGGGACGTGCCAAGGAAACTGTATTCACGACGCTCCCAGCATGTGTCGATACATCTGGGGAACAGGCGAAGACCTCGCTCCACAAACTCCGCATGTCGACCCACTTCTGACTCGGCACCGCACTATGACTCGCAAAGTAGGCGAGGGATCTGCAGCATCGGCCTACATTGTGCAGTACTCTGATCCTCTCGATCACAGATCCAGACCTCATGCTGTCCAACTTGCGCAAGATCCGAAGCCACGCTTTGCTGCAGAGGCGCATGCCCCCTCAGGGAAGAGATCGGAGCGCAAATGGATCCGATGCTCGCGTCGTATGATGGATCTTTCCGATCGCGCACAGATCACGACTGCTACAAAAACTAGGTCAATCTTCTCGGCGGAGGTGAACTCGCGGTAGGTCGGGCACGTACCCCCTACAGGCGGATTTGGGATGAAAGAAAAACAAAAACACAAAATGTTGTTTTATAATACTCTAGGGAAAACACAACAACAACAACAACAACAACACAAACAAACAAACAGCAACAACAAAAACAAACAACATAAGAAGAAGAAGAAGAAGAGAAACAAAAGCTTGAAAAAGTGTGACCCCCCCCCCCCCCCCCCCCCCCCCAAAAAAAAAACGTCTCATGGCTATTGTTTGGCTATGTTTGAACATTCCCCCTGTAGAGGGACACGCCCGACTTAGATCTAGCTCGCTTCCTCTTCCGACTCCCTTCGTCCCACCCATTCGGGGAAGGGCTCACCCCTACCCCCCGGGTCTGGACAGGGCGCCCCCGCGGACGATTCGAGCGCCCAAGGAGGTCCACGATGGCCTCAGAGACAGCTCACGATGGCGCAAGAAAGCTCAAGTTGGCTTCCAAGATGCTCCAGGAGGCCCCGAGACCGCTGCAAGACGGGTCCAAGTGGCCGAGGACCCTCCCAAGGAAACCCCCCAGAGTTCAAGGTCATTACAAAGCCCAGGGAGAACCATGTCGTGTGCCTTCCCGTCTACTAGCTATCGATGGGCTGTTGGGGCATCGAGGTAACTCCAAGAGAGCCCAAGAGGGCTCCGAGAGAGGCCCCGCATGGCCCCCAAGACGGCCCCAAGAGCGCACAAGAGCGCCCCAAGAGAGCCAAAAGAGGGCCGCAAAAGGCGATGACTGAGGCTCACACTGGGCAAGCAGAACCCCCACTTCGCTGAAAGCAAAGCCCAAATATTGAGAAGCAAGTGGCCTCTCGGGTGCATCCTTGAAAGGATTTTGAGCCAACATGGATCCAAGATAGCTTCGGAAAGCCCAAGTTGGCCTCCAATATTGATCGAGATACCACAAGATGGCTCAAAATGGTCACCGCCACGCCTCCAAGAGGCCCCAAGGCCACTCCAAGACAGCTCCAAGCGGCCACTGAGTTCCCAGTGGAGACCCCCAAATGCCGAAGTCCTTCAAAACCTGAGGAACCAACAATGATACTTGCCTTCTCGCCTTTCAGCCTCTGGTGGGCGTGTATGGCCTCGAGAATTACCCTGTGACGAACCCAACCCTTTCTACACATGTGGCGATTATACCCAAGACCACTCAATGCTGACTGGCATTCTGAAGGACCAACGCTGCGCAAGAAGGGCACCCAGCGGTGATTCAGAAGAGCGCAGCAAGAAGAGTTGCGCAGATCGCAAGCCCCCCAGGGGGCGGCGAGGTCCCGAGGTGGTCCGCGTGGGACCCACCTCCGCCGGGCCTCCCAGAAGCCCACGAAAGTGGCGACAATTGCGCAGATCGCAAGCCCCCCAAGGGGCGGCGAGGTCCCGAGGTGGTCCGCGTATGACGTACCTCCGCTGGGCCTCCCAGGAGCCCACGAAAGTGGCGACAATTGCGCAGATCGCAAGCCCCCCAGGGGGCGGTGAGGTTCCGAGGTGGTCCGCGTATGACGTACCTCCGCTGGGCCTCCCAGGAGCCCACGGAAGAGGCGACAGTTGCGCAGATCGCCCAGGAGCCCACGAAAGTGTGGCGAGGTCCCGAGGTGATCCGCGTGGGTCCCCCGCTGAGCCTCCAAGGAGCCCACAAGAGTGGCGGCAGTTGCACAGATCGCAAGCCCCCCAGGGGGCGGTGAGGTCCCGAGGTGATCTGCGGGGTACCCACCTCCACTGGGCCTCCCAGGAGCCCACGAAAGTGGCGACAGTTGCGCAGATCGCAAGCCCCCCAGGGGGCGGCGAGGTCCCGAGGTGGTCCGCGTGGGACCCACCTCCGCTGGACCTCCCAGGAGCCCACGAAAGTGACGACAATTGCGCAGATCGCAAGCCCCCCAGCGGGCGGCAAGGTCCCGAGGTGATCCGCGTGGGACCCACCTCCGCTGGGCCTCCCAGGAGCCCACGAAAGTGGCGACAGTTGCGCAGATCGCAAGCCCCCCAGGGGGCGGTGAGGTCCCGAGGTGATCCGCGCGGGACCCCACCTCCGCTGGGCCTCCCAAGAGCCCACGAAAGTGGCGACAATTGCGCAGATCGCAAGCCCCCCAGGGGGCGGTGAGGTCCCGAGGTGATCCACGCGACCCACCTCCGCTGGACCTCCCAGGAGCCCACGGAAGTGGCGACAATTGCGCAGATCGCAAGCCCCCCAGGGGGCGGTGAGGTCCCGAGGTGATCCGCGTATGACGTACCTCCGCTGGGCCTCCCAGGAGCCCACGACAGTGGCGACAGCTGCGCAGATCGCAGACGGCACGAGAGAATAGGAGAGAGGAACACAGGAAACAGGAGAGAAGGAGGAGGGGAGGAGAGGGGAGGAGGAGAGGAGGTGGAGACCACACTGCTTTATTCAAAACGAGAACCCAACACAGGAGGGTTTTGAATATTTCAAGATGACTTAAGAGGGCCACAAGAGGCCCAAGATGGCCCCCAAAGACAGCCCCAAGAGCGCCCCAAGAGGGCCCCAAGAGGCGACTTGTGGTCCAGAGTGGCAACGGAGTGTGAAGACCCCCCCTTACCAAGAGGCCCTCCAGGGCTCCCAAGAAGACCTCATAGACGCCCCCGAGAGAGCTCCGAAGCTCCCAGCATGGCCCCACGACGGCTCACATGGCTCTAAGAGGCCTACAACCAGAGCGAAGGTCCGCAAATACATTTACATTTGAATCGTCGTCGTCATTATCGTCACCATGGCCTTTTCCCCCATCATTATGATCCTCCTCCTCCTCCTCCTCATCCTCTTCCTCCACCCACCTCGTCCTCCTCGTCCTCCTCGTCCTCATCCAAACCAGTGTTATTTGGACATTTAGCTTGAACGTGTTCAATCAGGCTCCTTCTGCTCTCATTTTTCCTCCTCCTCCTCCTCCTCCTCCTCCTCCTGCTCCTCCCACTCTTTCATCATCCTTCCTCCTCCTAGTCCTCCTCCTCCTCTTCCTCCTCCTCCTCCTCCTCCGGCTCATCCTCCTCCTTCTTCTCAACATCATCCTCCTCATCCTCTGATTATTCCTCTCACCCTCCTCCTCCTCCTCCTGACTCCTCCTTCTCCTCCTCCTCCTTCTCATCGTCATCATCAACATCAACAGCAACAACAACAGCCGTAACAACAACCACAGCAACAACAGCATCAGCACCAGCAATAAACAGCAACAATGACGGCAACACTAACAACAACCACAAAGACAACAACACCCAACAACAACAACAACAACAACAACAACAACAACAATAACAACAACAACAACAACAACAACAACAACAACAACAACCCAACCACAACAATAGCAGCAACAACAACAACAGCAGCAACAACAACAACCACAACAACAACAGCAACAACAATAACGGCAATAACAACAACAACAACAACAACAACAACAACAACAACAACAACAACAACAACCGCAACCGCAACCGCAACCGCAACCGCAACCGCAACCGCAACTACAACAACACCCAACAACAACCACAACAACAACAACCATCAGCATCAACAACAACGACAACAACAACGACACTCATTTAAGACTGGGGACACTCCGTTCTCACCAGTGCCAGGGTTTTCATAGGAGGCGGGCAATACCCCCACTTTGTGGGGGGGCCGGTTCAAGCTCTACCAAATTTCCAAACGACTCTTCGCCACCACCCACACCCAGCTTCCCGCCCTATGACGTTCGGACACTTCACTTCGTGGCATGCGGACGACCGTGGCTACTATTCAGGGCCCCGCGGCCGACGACGACGGCGTGCGCGCGCGAAGAAAAAACGAATGTGTCCCGCATGGTATTATTTGACAGGGATGATGGCCCTGGCAGGTGCGCAACCGTTGTCGCAGAAGTTCGAAAAAGTTGCTCGCAAAAGCCCGTTTGACAGAAATGTTTAAAAAGTGTTGGTTTTCCTACGAATCCGCAAGAGCGCGCGGGATGAGATTTTGACATTTTTTTGTTGAAAAACCATTGGTTTTTTGATGTTTTTATGTTAAAATCGCTCCGAACACTAAGCTTTTGGAAGGATTTCGTCTTGCGCGCGCGAATGTCCACTTTACCTTATTTTTTGCAAGGGATTCTTGAAATTTGATTATATTAGAACAAGAAATGTCATTTTATAGTGTTTTTTGCAAGGGAAAACGGATTACAACAAAACAACCGGATCTGGATCACATCGTTTTACCTGAGGCTTCCTCACGAAAATGATGAAAATGTAGCTGCGGCCTAGGCGGCGCAGGGGGGGCGCGCACCAGGGGGCCCAACAATAATTATTCTTTAGAATAAATAATGTTCAACACCCAACAACAACAACCACAACAACAACCACAGCAATAATAACAACAACAACCACAACAACAACAACAAGAACCAGCAGCAACAACAACAATAACAACAAGAATACCCAACAACAACAACAACAACAACAACAACAGCAACAATAACAACAACAATCATTGTAAGACTGCTCGTTCCTATCTGCTCACACGTGCCAATCAATACGTACACCCCAAACCATGGGTACCCGCCCTCGTCGTCTTCGATCGTACCCCCTCGGGGTATATCTTCCTTACCTGCCACATGCATTTAGTGCAGCCCCGAAAACAAGGGAAGAGGAGACGGGTGAAAGGGGGAGGGAGGAGAATGGAACACGAGAGAAATTAGCAGGGGGGGGGGCAAGGAGCAGAAAACAAGTGGTAGAACCAGACGGGCACATCGGGTGGGCAGACCCATAGCGAACAGGTCGGGGACGCGACCCCAGGCGACCAGGTCGAGCAGGCGGGTTGCTGAAGCGTGGGTCCTGCATGAATCTCGAGGAAGTCTCGAGCGATAGCGCGATTCGAAAAGCCAAAACGAGAGAGTGACTCCTGAGCGCCGAGGGCATGGTCTGAATAAACCGCGAGGGAATCCCACGCGAGAGCGCGATTCGTATCCAAACTGGTAGGAAGTCCCGCGCGAGAGCGCGATTTGGGAATACATTGTGACGAAGTATCAGGCGAGAGCCGCTGTTGTAAACCGGGGCAAACGGCCAAGTTTGAACCCATTTCCCCGAGAAGAACAAAGTGCGAGCCCCGGGGGAAGCACTTCAGTTGAAAAAATACAATGGTCACCGGAGGGGGGCTCAACGAGAACTATTCTTCGGTAATGAATTCAACAACAACAACAACAACAACCACAACAACAACAACAACGACACATTATTCTTAGACGGGAACAGGTAAATACAAAAACAACAACAACAACAACAACAACAACAACAACAACAACAACAACAACAACAACAACAATTACTAGCACGTGGGGACACTCCGTTCTCACCAGTGCCAGGGTTTTCATAGGAGGCGGGCAATACCCCCACTTTGTGGGGGGGCCGGTTCAAGCTCTACCAAATTTCCAAACGACTCTTCGCCACCACCCACACCCAGCTTCCCGCCCTATGACGTTCGGACACTTCACTTCGTGGCATGCGGACGACCGTGGCTACTATTCAGGGCCCCGCGGCCGACGACGACGGCGTGCGCGCGCGAAGAAAAAACGAATGTGTCCCGCATGGTATTATTTGACAGGGATGATGGCCCTGGCAGGTGCGCAACCGTTGTTGCAGAAGTTCGAAAAAGTTGCTCGCAAAAGCCCGTTTGACAGAAATGTTTAAAAAGTGTTGGGTTTCCTACGAATCCGCAAGAGCGCGCGGGATGAAATTTTGACAATTTTTTTTTGAAAAACCATTGGTTTTTTATGTTTTTATGTTAAAATCGCTACGAAAACTAAGGTTTTGGAAGGATTTCGTCTTGCGCGCGCGAATGTCCACTTTACCTTATTTTTTGCAAGGGATTCTTGAAATTTGGTTATGTTAGAACAAGAAATGTCATTTTATATTGTTTTTTGCAAGGGAAAGCGGGGGGGAACAAAACAACCGGATCTGGATCACATCGTTTTGCCTGAGACTTCCTCACGAAAATGATGAAAATGTGGCTGCGGCCTAGGCGCGGCGGGGGGGGCGTGCACCAGGGGTCCCAACAATAATTATTCTTTAGAAGAAATAATGTTCAACAACAACAACAACAACAACAACAACGACACATTATTCTTAGACGGGAAAAGGTAAATACAACAAAACAGCAACAACCACAACAACAAAAACAGCAGCAGCAACAACAACAACAACAACAACAACGACGACGACGACGACGACGACGACGACAACAACAAAAACAACAACAACAACAACAACCACAACAACAACAACAGTAACAACAGTAACAACAACAGCAGCAGCAATAACAACAACAACAACAACGACAACGACAACGACAACGACAACAACAACAACAACAACAACAACAACAACAACAACAACAACAACAACAACAGCTGCAGCATTATCCGATTCTTCCCACAGCCTCCTCGACAACTTCTCCTCCGCTTTGCCTCGTTCGACAGGTCAGGCAATTCGCCTGGACTTCGTTGCTGGATGAGCTAATGGGGGGGGATACGCAAGCGTCAAGAGTTCGATCGAATACATTCAGAAACGTGCATGGGCACCACACCGCAAGGCCAGCCTCTCGCACGATCGTGGCGCAGCGAGAGCACAGGCAGAAGGCGTTGTTCCTGACACCGCCCCGCCACAAAAATCGAACCCAGATCGTGAACAGAAAGTATTTGGAGGCCTGGAAACGGGCACCAGCACCAAGACAGGGGGCTGCCTCCACAGGGGGGAGATGATCCCAGATTTCGGTGTTCGTGGTAATATTTCGGTCACCTTGGAAGCCAGAATATTACCACCATCACCGAGATCGGGATCTGATTCCCTCGGTGGAGGAACACCGCCGATATTCGGAAGCTGGGCGAGGGCTGCTAAAACCGTGGCTGCTAAAACGGCCCTCCCAGAAGGAAAAAAAACAACTTCCCGGAATGAGGCGCGGCACGCGAAACCGTCAACGGGCTTCTTCCCGAAGGACGAAATCAACTTCCCGGAGGTCGATTTTACCAGCCACGGATTCAGCAGCCCTTGCCCGGCTTCCGAGATATTGGTGTTGGCGTCAAACTCTAGGCGTGCCTCGCGCAGTCGGAGGCTGGACTCCGCCCTCCGCCGACCTTTGGGGGAACAAAAGGTGACATGAACATATAAAAACTCGAAGTCCGCGCGGACTTCTCGGGTCGGCGCTGGACCCCCCTCCCTGGCGCGCGGAGCGCGCCAGCGGCGGCGCCGGAGGCGCCGCCGGGGGGTCCCAGCGCCGATCCGAGAAATCTGCGCGGACCTCCGAGCTTTTACGTTTGTGACACTTTTTTCGGGAGCGGCAAAGAGGGGGGCGTCCAAGAGGGGGGGGTGCAAATCATGACCGGCGGCATCTGCGCGGCCCCGCGGGGGGGCCTGGGACGCAATAAAATAAGAAGAAGAGGCGCCGCCATGAGATCTGGGGAAATATCATGGCCCCCGCCATGATATCCACCCCCCCCTAGTCATCACCCCCCTCTTTTCCGCCCCCGAACTTTTTGTTCCCCTAGACCTGCGACGGTCGGGATCCGGGCCCGGGCGCTGACCCGGCGGGGCGCGGGCTCGCGGGGAGGGGAGCGGGCGGCGGCTCCCCTGAAGCCCGCCGAGGAGGAGGAGGAGGAGGAGGAGGATGAGGAGGGGGAGGAGGAGGAGGAGGAGGAGGAGGAGGAGGAGGGGGAGGAGGAGGAGGAGGGGGAGGATGAGGAGGAGGAGGAGGAGGAGGAGGAGGAGGAGGAGGAGGAGGAGGAGGAGGAGGAGGAGGGGCCCCGGGGGACACACAGGTGGGCACCGCTCGTGCCCCGTGCGGGCCCCAGGGGCCCACTGTAGGGCCAAAAGAAGTTGGCGGGGCCCCGGGAGACACACGAGCGGGTGGACACGGATCACAGGGATCCCCACATTTTGCCGTCTGTTCTGGGGTCTCGTCTTCCCCCCCCCACTTCCCATGTCTTCTGGGGAAGCGACGATTCATTGTGTCAGTGCAGTTTTTTTCCCTCCTAACTGAAGGCGAATGTTGCCTGTCCTCTGAAAGAAAAACATTTGCCGCTATCCTCAGAAAAATCTGCCATTCAGTGAGACAATCGTGCCTTCGGCGGGGGCGGGCGCTAGCGCGCGAGAGAGGAGCGGTCGGGCCTCGCGGAATGGAGGGGCGACAGATTGTAGAGGAGAAACGTGCACCGTTCGTCCCTAGGGGCCCACTTTAGGGCAAAAAAGGTTGAAGGGGCCCTGGGACACACAAATGAATAGACACATATAACAGGATTCCCAATATTTTCCTATATTTTCTGTGTTTTTGTCTTCCCCCTCCACTTCCATATTTTCCCATAGATTTTCCTGGGAGTCGACGACGAATTGTCTCTGTGTGTTTTTCCCCTGCTGAAAGGTGCACCTTTCTTCACCCCCCACGAGGCACCAATACCGCTGCTCCACGGACCTCTCCCCGGGGGTGCGCTCTGACCAGGACTTCGAAGCGAATCCAGCGGTGGCGACGAGGCCCTCCGAGGAGGCCCAAAACGGCGAAAACGAGGAAGGGTAGCATCTCTTCGTCCTCTGACATCTGTCGCCCCCCCATTACGCAACGCCCAAAGCGTGCGGCGGCTCCTGCGTCCAGCACGACTCCCGTCGTCCGGCCACTGGCGTACAGCGACAGGATCGCCTGCCCACGAGCGAGGCGGCGCGCACGGGTGGCGAGGATTTGCCGGCGGTCAGCGAGAGGCCGCGGCACTGGGGAGGGCCCTCGGGGGGGCACCCTTCGCGGAACGGGAGCTGTCACCCAGGCGGCTCGGGTAGGCCTCGCAAGATCCGCGACCAATGAATAACAGCAAGGGAGGGTGGGTATGATTTCGGGGGGTCTGGCTCGAGCCGTCTTGAAGGGCTCGGTGAGGGGAGCTGGGCAAGAGGTCCGGGGTGGTGCGTATGGGGCCACGAAGAGCGCGAACGAGCGGGGGCCACGAAGGGCAGATAACGCGGGGCCACAGAAGGCAACGATGGGGCCGCAGAGGGTAGCAACTGGGCCACGTAGGACAGTGAGGGGGCCAGAAACGGCGACAGCGGGGCCACGAAGGGCATGCACATGGGGCCACAACGGGCGCGAACGAGCCGGGGCCACGAAGGGCATACGTATGTTGGGCCGCGGAGGGCAAGGACGGGGCCACTGAGGGCAGCAACGGGGCCACGAAGGGCAGCGAGGGGGCCACGAAGGGCGACAGCGGGGCCACGAAGGGCATGCTTTTGGGGCCACCACGGGCGCGAACGAGCGGGGGCCACGAAGGGCATACATATATGGGGCCACGAAGGGCAGCGAGGGGGCCACGAATGGCTGCAACGGGGCCACGAAGGGGAGCGAGGGGGCCACGAAGGGCTGCAACGGGGCCACGAAGGGCTGCAACGGGGCCACGAAGGGCAACGAGGGGACCACGAAGGACTGCAACGGGGCCACGAAGGGTAGCGAGGGCGGCCACGAATGGCTGCAACGGGGCCGCGAAGGGAGCGAGGGGGCCACGAAGGGCTGTCTGTAACGGGGCCACGAAACAAAGCGAGGGGGCCACGAAGGGCTGCACATGGGCCACGAAGGACAGCGAGATCCCGATTCCTAGGTAATCTGTAAGGGAGTCCTAAGCGTGAGCGCGACTCCTGGGTGCCTGGGTGTCGGGAGCGCGGCGCTTGAGTAAATTGCAAGAAATTCCAACGCAAGGGAGCTATTCGTCAGTAAATTGCAAGCGAGTCTCCAGCGAGAGCGCGACTCCAGAGCGCTGGGAGAGCGACTCCTAGATGAATTGTAAGAAGTCCCAAGCGAGAGCGCGCTTCCTTAATAAAATGCGAGGAAGTCTGTCCTGGCTAAATTGTGAGGAAGTCTCAGGCGGGAGCCGTTGTTGTTATAACCTGGGGGCCAGCGGCGCAGTTTGAGCATCAAGACTTTCCCTGTCAAAAAACAGGGTGTGAGCGTCAAGGGGCACCCTTTGATTGAAAAACAACATGCACCGGTGAGGGGGGATCAACTATAAGTATTCTTCAAAAAACAGCAACAGCAGCAGCAGCAACAACAACCACAACCACAACAACAACCACAACAACAACATCAACCACAGCAACAACTGCAACAACTGCAACAACTGCAACAACAACAACAAGAATGTTAAGACTGTTCGCTCCTATCTGCTCACGTGCCAATCAATACGTCTATCCCAAACCCTCGTCGTCTTCGGTCGGTCGTACCCCCTTGGGGGCATATCTTCCTTACCTGCCACGTGCATGTAGTGCAGCCCCTAAAAGAGAAGATGGGTGGAAGGGGGAGGGAGAAGAATGGAGCACGAGAGAAATTAGCAGGAGGGGGGCAAGGAGCAGAAAACAAGTGGTAGAACCAGACGGGCAGATTGGGCGGGCAGACCAATAGCGGGCAGGTCGGGAAGCCGGGCCCAGGCGACCAGGTCGAGCAGGCGGGTTGCTGAAGCGTGGGTCCTGCATGAATCGCGAGGAAGTCTCGAGCGATCGCGCGATCCCCAAGGAAACCGTGAGAAAAGCCCAAGCGAGAGCGTGATTCCTGAGCGCCGAGGCCGCATCGTCTGAATAAACTGCAAGGAAGTCCCACGCGAGAGAGCGATTCGTATACAAATTGTGAGGCAGTCCCGCGCGAGAGTGCGATTTGGGAATACATGATGAGGAAGTATCAGGCGGAAGCCGTTGTTGTTGCAAACAGGGGGCCAACAACACAGTTTGAGCCCCGTGATTTTCCCTGATCAAAAACAGAGTGCGAGCCCCGGTGAGAGCACTTCAATTAAAAATACCATGGTCACCAAAAGGGGGGATCAACAATAATTCCCCACATGCTTCGTGGGGTTCTGGTTTTCTTCCCTGCCGCGCCGCGCCCGCGTCTCCCCCACACCCGCCCTCCTCCCCTCCTCCTCCTCCTCCTCCTCCCCCTCCTCCTCAGCACAGCGCAGCACAGCACAGCAGACCGCAGCACAGCATAGGACAGCACAGCACAGCTCAGCAGAGCACAGCACAGCACGTCTCGGCGACACGCGTCTACATACAGCCGCACGCATGCACACACTCGCACACACAAGACGACACCAGTCCTGGCATAGCAGGCGTGGCACTTTCTCGACACCATAGGGGGTGCGCAGGGGGTGGTCTCTCGCTGCGGTCTCTATACGCCCCAGTCGTCCTGCTATAGCAGGCGTGGCCCCAGTCGTCCTGGCATAGCAGGCGTGGCACTTTCTCGACACCATAGGGGGTGCGCAGGGGGTGGTTTCTCGCTGCGGTCTCTATACGCGCCGGTCGTCCAGGCATAGCAGGCGTGGCACTTTCTCGACACCATAGGGGGTGCGCAGGGGGTGGTCTCTCGCTGCGGTCTCTATACGCGCCGGTCGTCCAGGCATAGCAGGCGTGGCACTTTCTCGACACCATAGGGGGTGCGCAGGGGGTGGTCTCTCGCTGCGGTCTCTATACGCGCCGGTCGTCCAGGCATAGCAGGCGTGGCACTTTCTCGACACCATAGGGGGTGCGCAGGGGGTGGTCTCTCGCTGCGGTCTCTATACGCGCCGGTCGTCCAGGCATAGCAGGCGTGGCACTTTCTCGACACCATAGGGGTGCGCAGGGGGTGGTCTCTCGCTGCGGTCTCTATACGCGCCGGTCGTCCAGGCATAGCAGGCGTGGCACTTTCTCGACACCATAGGGGGTGCGCAGGGGGTGGTCTCTCGCTGCGGTCTCTATACGCGCCGTCGTCCAGGCATAGCAGGCGTGGCACTTTCTCGGCGGGGGTGCGCAGGGGGTGGTCTCTCGCTGCGGTCTCTATACGAGGCATAGCAGGCGTGGCACACCATAAACTCCTAAGGCGCGCTCTATACGCGCCGGTCGTCCATAGCAGGCATTTCTCGACACCATAGGGGGTGCGCAGGGGGTGGTCGCTGCGGTCTCTATACTCGTCCAGGCATAGCAGGCGTGGCACTTTCTCGACACCATAGGGGGTGCGCAGGGGGTGGTCTCTCGCTGCGGTCTCTATACGCGCCGGTCGTCCAGGCATAGCAGGCGTGGCACTTTCTCGACACCATAGGGGGTGCGCAGGGGGTGGTCTCTCGCTGCGGTCTCTATACGCGCCGGTCGTCCTGGCATAGCAGGCGTGGCACTTTCTCGACACCATAGGGGGTGCGCAGGGGGTGGTCTCTCGCTGCGGTCTCTATACGCGCCGGTCGTCCTGGCATAGCAGGCGTGGCACTTTCTCGACACCATAGGGGGTGCGCAGGGGGTGGTCTCTCGCTGCGGTCTCTATACGCGCCGGTCGTCCAGGCATAGCAGGCGTGGCACTTTCTCGACACCATAGGGGGTGCGCAGGGGGTGGTCGCGCGGCTGCTATACGCGCCGGTCGTCCAGGCATAGCAGGCGTGGCACTTTCTCGACACCAGAGGGGGTGCGCAGGGGGTGGTCCCTGAGCGCGGCTGCTATACGCGCCGGTCGTCCAGGCATAGCAGGCGTGGCACTTTCTCGACACCAGAGGGGGTGCGCAGGGGGTGGTCCCTGAGCGCGGCCGCTATGCACGACGGTCGTCCAGGCACAGCAGGCGTGGCACTTTCTCGACACCAGAGGAGGGCGCAGGAGGTGGTCCCTGAGCTCGGCCGCTATGCGCGACGGTCGTCCAGGCACAGCAGGCGTGGCACTTTCTCGACACCAGAAGGGGGCGCAGGGGGTGGTCCCTGAGCGCGGCGCTATACGCGCCGGTCGTCCAGGCATAGCAGGCGTGGCACTTTCTCGACACCAGAGGGGGTACACAGGGGGTGGTCCCTGAGCGCGGCCGTTACGCACGACGGTCGTCCAGGCACAGCAGGCGTGGCACTTTCTCGGCACCAGAGGGGGGCGCAGGAGGTGGTCCCTGAGCTCGGCCGCTATACACGATGGTCCTCCTCCCTTCTCTCCTCTTCTTCCTCCTCCTCCTCCTCCTTGCCCTCTACCTCCTCTCCAGGAGGCCGACCTGGCTTGTCCGTGCTCGGCCGCCTTAGGTGTCTCGTGCTCGACCGACCTGACTTGTTCGACCGCCTTAGGTGTGGCGTGCTGGATCGATCTGACTTGTTCGACCGCCGTAGGTGTCTCGTGCTGGACCGACTTGACTTGTCCGACCGTTGGACAGCTCCGCTCTCGTGCTCGACCGCTTTGGGTGTCCCGTGCTCGCCCGCCATAGGTGTCTCGTGCTCGGCCGCCTTACGTGTCTCGTGCTCAACCGCCCTAGGTGTTCCGTTCTGGACCGACCTGACTTGTCTTTGCTCGGTCGCCTTACGAGTCCGGTGCTCGACCGACCTGGCTTGTTCGACCGCCCTAGGTGTTGCGTGTTCGGCCGACCTGACTTGTCCGCGCTCGGCCGCCCTAGGTGTCTCGTGCCTGAGAGAGGAGCATGATGAGGATGAGGGGTGGATGAGCAGGAGCAGGAGGACCAAGGGGACGAGGAGGGAAGGAGTTTAGGAGGAGAAGCGGGAAGAGGATGGGGACGGATGCGCAGGAGCAGAAGGAGCACGAGGAGGAGGAGGAAAAGGAGGAGGGCGAGGAGGACGAGGAGGAGAGGGGCGATGATGAGGAGGACGGCGATGAGGAGGAGGAGGAGAGGAGGAGGCGGCGGCGACGACGACGACGACGCCATCCCAGATCCTGCACGGGGCGCTCCAAGAAGGCTCTGGCCCTCGGGGGACCGACGAGCACGACGACGAGTACGACGGCGAGGTACGACGACGAGTACGATGACGAGTAAGACGATAGAGCGGCAACGAGTACGACGACGAGTACGACGAGTACGACAACGAGTACGACAAGTACGACGACGATTCGCGACGAGGGTTTAGACCGCAGCATTGCGCATAGATGATAATGACAAGCAAACACATAAGATTAAAAATCAGTATGTGGGGTTCCTCGGTAGCGTAATTTTTCTTCAGTCATGAGAGGTCAACAACAGCGACGACAACAACAGCAGCATCAACGACCACAACAACAACAGCAACAACAGCAACAACAACAACAACAACAACAACAGCAACAAGTCACAAGTCACAACAACCACAACAACAGCAACCACTACTACTACTACTACTACTACTACTACTACTTCTACTACTACTACTACTACTACTACTACTACTACTACTACTACTACTATGCCACCAACAACAACAACAACAACAACCACAACCACAACAACAACAACAACAACAACAACAACAACAACAACAACAACAACAACAACAACAACAACAACAACAACAACCACAACAGCAACAACAACAACAACAACAACAACAACAACAACAACAACAACAACAACAACGACAGACACAAGACACTCTGGAGGGGCAAGGTGCGAGCCGTGGTGCACGTTGGGAGGCGCAGAGCATCCCTCACGCCCGCTGGGCGGCCAGCGGTCTGCCGGCTCTCCCCGCGGGCCCTCCCGGGGTCCCCCCTTCGCGGGGGACCCGACGGGGCAGGGGCCGTCTTGTCTCGCCTCGGCGGCCGAAGGCGCCGGCAACCACAGAGAAGCGCAGAGGATACTGCTCCATGCCCACCTCCGAAACGGCCCCGCCGCACCACGCCTGCCTCGCCCGCGAGCGTCCCCCGAGACGGCCCGAAACGCCCCCCGGGAAGTCTTCAGGGCGCCCACGAGGCCCCCGAGGCGCTCCTGCGAGAGGCCCCCTGGGAGGGCCCTGCACCCACAGGCAGCCCACGATACTGCGGACTGGGGCCCTGAGGCCGCCGAGCCCCCAGGACGCACCCAGGAGACACCCCCAGGTGCCTCCAGCACGCCTCTGAGGGGCTCCGACGAGGGCCTCGTGAAACCCTCAAGCGGGTCAACGCACCACGTTTTTCTTCCTGGCGAGGCTCTCTCCCTCTCTCCCTCCCTCTCTCCCTCTCTGCCTCTATCCCTCTCTCCCTCTCCTGCCACGTCCGCCACTGCTTCTCTCGATCCCCTCGTTCGTCTGGTCCTCTTCCCACTTCATTTCCACTCGGCCAGACCAGGCCGTGTCGCCCAGGACCGAGCCTGAATTGGACCAGACCAAGCCAGACCGGACCAGACCAGACCACACCTCCGCCAGGCCAGACCAGACCACACCGGACGGGACCAGACCACGCTGGGTCGGAGCAGATCAGACCCGAGGGGAGGGTTGGGAGGATGTAGCTACACATGCGTAGATGATAGCACGATTCCCATTATCCTCCTCCGTCACATCCTCCTTATCATACTCCGCCTCATCCTCCTCTTAGTCTCCTTCTTCCTCCTTCTCTTCCACCACCTCTTTCTCTCCCTTCTGATGCTGGCCCCTTCCTGCCCCTCTGACTATTCCTCCTCCTCCCCCTGCTCCTTCTCTGTTCCTTCCTCCGTCATCCCTCACATGCACTCCTTCCCTTGCCACCATTGGAAAAAACTTCTGGCCGCCAGCCTCCTGACAAAAGAATACCGACGTAGAGAATCGAACAGATACGAAAGAGTGACGTCTACGATACTTCATGCGAGCACGCGTGAGATGTTCTCTAAAGCATTGGGCAAGTCTCCCCGCCGCCTCATGGAATGAGGACGGGGTCATGACCTCCATCTCGACCAGACGGCAGAGATGAGTGGGGAAAAGGCGAATGAAGGGCCCACAAACACACAATTAAATACACACAAATAAAAAGATTCCCCATATTTTCCCATAGTTTCTGGCTTTTTGTCTTCCCCCCCACTTCCCATATTTTTCCATATTTTCCTGGGGATCGACGATTAAATGTGTCTGTGTGTTTCTTCCCCTCCTGGGCGAAAACCTCCTCCAGGGCTCACGTCGCACTTTTTGCGTGGGTGGCTGGGCAGAGGGACTGCTCTGGCGATGCAGCGGGCTCACGCCACGCACACGCAGTCTGGTCCAACCGCGATCGCATCCGCAGCGCGGTCCGACATCACCGCCCAGACGGGGGAGGACGCTCGGCCACGGGGGGCGAGAGGGAGCGGAGGAACAAACCCCATCAAGTGGATCTGATCAGGTATGACGCAGTCTGATCAAACCGCGATCGAATCCGCAGCGCTGTCTGACCGCACCGCCCAGACGAGGGAGGACGCTCGGCCACGGGGGGAGAGAGGGAGCGGCGGAACAAACCATCGAGTGGATCTGATCAGGCATGAAGGGGCCCTGGAACACACACAAATAACCCTGGGTAAGAGTGACCTTTGGTAAGAGTGACCTTTGGGTAAGAGTGACCACTGGTGCGAGGCTCGCTGAGGGCCGCGGGGGGGCCAAACACGAGCGCACGGGGCGCTACCGTCGCACCCCGTTCGGCGAGCGGGGGGCCCCAATGAGCCCGCACCAGTGGTCACTCCGGCGAAGGGTCAATCTTACGTCTAGTCGAACACTTTGAAGGGGCCCTGGGACACACAAATGAATAGACACAAGTAACAGGAGTCCCCATATGTTCCTAGATCTTCTGGGTTCTCGTCTTCCCCCCCACTTCCCATCCCATATTTTCCCATATTCTCCTGGGAGTCGACGATTCATTGTGTCTGTGTGTGTGTTTCCCCTCCTGAAGGTATTCGAAGCTGGAACGATGGTGTGTCGAACACCGCAACGCAAAAAGCGCGATGGTGAGAATGAGGGGGGAGAGAAGACAGAGCAGGCAAATGACATAACATAATGGTGTTCCGACGTGTTGGGACAATCTGTCCACTTCAGAAGTTCATGGGCCTCCCAGACTGGCAGTATCGCAATAAATGAGCACGCTGCAATGATACGCTATTCTGCTTTGATTTGCATGGACCACTTCCCGACTTGACCACTCATGCTGGACCACTCCTACCGCAATGGAATCGCCTGCGCGGACACGAAGAGCGCAGGGCAACCAAAGGTCTCGAAGAATCCGCTAACACCTTGAAGGTGAAACGGCGTCTGGAAGGAGCGGCCGCCTTGTGACTGCAGCATATGGCATGACAACTCAGTACCGTTGTGGCAAGTGCTGCTGCATAAAACGATACCCGTATTGTGAACATCACCGCCGACGCTCCATCCGTCGCATGTGAACGTCTCTCACGTGCCTTCAGTGCGCTCGCTCTCTAAAATCCTTCCCGGCAACAATTGCCTCGACCGTCGTCCTCTCCGGCGGCTGTATGGCGAAACCTCGCGGATATCTCCGCCGCCTGGCGCGCCGTCGGAGCTCAGGGGCCGAGAGAGCACGGAAACGCTTATCCAGGGCAGCTCTCTGTGCTGGACAGGCCCCCTTTGGGCGCCCTCCGAGCACTCCCGAAAGACTGCACCAACAGAACCTGCGGCAGCGGCCTGGCCAGTGAAGGTGCGACGTGTCATGCGAGGGCTCATCGGTGATTCTGGGCCCCCACTGAGCCTTCTCGCCAAGGGGTCGCTCGAGCAGGGATGAGGACCACGAGGAGGGGGCCAGGGGCCCTCGCGTGCCACGACGCGCAGGATGGAGCACCCGCCGGCGCCGCAGGGAACCTCCGCAGCGCGCAGGGCAGGGCCAGGTGCCCTCTGAAGAGGAGGACCCAGGGATGGAAGGGGGGTGGTTCGACGAGTCAGAAATGCCCCGTCGGCCTACAGGAGGCGCAGGGGGCGGTCAAGAGACCCGCGCGGGCGAGCGCGCACTGCGGGGGGCGGTGCGCGGTGGACGGCTGGTCGGCTCAGCTCGACGCCACGAGAAGAGGAGAGCATTCGGCCTCCGCGCCACGCCAGCGAGCCCTCAGGCAGAAGTGCTTTCGAAAACGACGGGGAACAAAGAAAATAGTGACGAGTCCACAGTCTGGCGCAAGCCTCCAGATTAGTAGCTTCGCAACCATTATATATATATATACATAGATCAGGAAGCGTTGACTCCAAATAGATAGGAGAACAGGAGGAGGACGAGAGGAGGATGTGAGGAGGACGAAAGGAGGAGGGGAGCAGGACGGGAGAAGGACGGAAGGAGCAAAAATCAAGCAAGCGTAGGCAAGCAAGCGGAAGCAAGCAAGCGCAAGCGAGCAATAACAAGCAAGCAAAGGGCAAGCAAGCAAAGGGCAAGCAAGAGCAAACAAGAGCAAGCAAGGGCAAGCGATCAAGTGCAAGCAAGCAAGGGCAAGCAAGGGGTGCCATTGGAAATAAGGAGGGGCGTCATGGGAAAAAAAGGGGGGTCCCAAAGACCAATTACGTATGATGAGCTAGGACTCCCATAAGGCAATCCTATTTGGAGAACATGGAGAGGTCTCGCAATCGAAGCCAATGTGCCCTGACACTGGAAAGCAGGAAAGCCGCTGTGCGGCGCCACTGCCCATATAGTACTGCGTGACTGATAATGTGCTTTGTCACCCGGTTCGAAGTCGATTTATTCTCGCGGTGTACAACATTGGCGTTCCCGATGCTCAGTTCTTCCCGAATCTCGCTGCGCGAAGCGCGATCCACGATCATCTCACCACTGAAGCTGACCTGAGTACTCTGCTATGCCCGAAGTGATGCTTCACAATGTTTCGCAGGACTCCCCTCCTAACCTCCAGAGCGCAATCTGCACACTGGCCAGCCGACGAGAACCACTCATCCAAAAGTCACCCACATCCACCACTTGCCTCTCAAACTCCTCATCATCCTTCTCCTCCTCCTCCTCCTCCTCCTCCTCCTCCTCCTCCTCCTCCTCCTCCTGCGCACCATCATCAGCATCACACGTCTCCACGCCCATGTGATCATCATCACCACCACCACCACCATCACAATCACCATCATCATCATCATCATCATCATCATCATCATCATCATCATCATCATCATCATCATCATCATCATCATCATCTCATCACCATCACCATCATCATCATCATCATCATCATCATCATCATCATCATCATCATCACCATCATCATCATCATCATCGTCATCATCATCATCATCATCATCATCATCAGCAACAGCAGCATCATCATCATCAGCAACAGCAGCATCATCGTCATCGACATCATCATCATCATCATCATCATAATCATCATCATCTTCATCATCATCACCACAACCATCATCATCATCAGTATCATACGAACCAGTATCATCATCAGCAGCAGCATTATCATCAGCATCATCCTCATCAGCAGCAGCTGTATTATCATCATCAGCATCATCATCATCAGCAGCATCATCATAATCGTCATAATCATCAGAATCATCGTCCTCGTCATGATCATCATGGTCATACTCATCATCGTCATCTACATACTCATCATAATCGTCATCGTCGTCTTCATCATTACCACCAAGGTCATCGCATCGTACATGTCCTCCCCATCTTCATCGTCATCGCCGTGATCCTCGTCACTAGCGTCGCCTTCTTCATCACCACCGCCTTGACCGTCGTAATCGTTATCGCCATCCTCATCATCATGAGAGTCATCGTCTATTACCAGTATGCACCATCCATCACCGTCACCAGCCAGTATCAGCATCATCAATATCAGTAGCATCAGCATCATCATCATCACCATCATCACCATCATCAGCATCATCATCATCAACACCAAAACGACCACCATCATCATCATCCGAATTCATAGCATCCTACTCATCATCATCACCCTCAACATCAACACCAACAACAACACCATCATCAATAACATCACCACCGTCATCCTCCTCACCACCACCACCACTATCATCATCATGTCATCATCACCACCAACATCACCACTATCATCATCATCATCATCATCATCATCATCATCATCATCATCATCATCATCAGCATCAGCATCAGCATCAGCATCAGCATCAGCATCAGCATCAGCATCAGCATCATCATCATCAGCATCATCAGCAGCAGCATAGTCGTCCTGTTTACCCCCCCCACCCACCCTCATCGACTTTACCCACATGATCCCACTCGCCCGCTCCATCAGAGTCCTCATCCAGCTCGTCTGAGTACCAAATTATCCGCCCACCAGCTTGTTCTAAGAACGCAGCCGAGTGCCCAAAAGGCTCTGCGAGGGCCGAGCCCCCGACCCGACGGAACTCCTGGGCACTCCCGGGCTGTGTCGCGTGAGCTTCCTGGATGCACGCGCTGGACAGCAAAAATATGGCTGGCTGCTCCACCGCTTTAGCTCAGCGGTTGCGCCAACCCTGACACGCAGAAACTCTCCCGCCCAGCACAACCCCAAGAACCCCCGGAGACCCCCGGAGACCCCCCAGGGACACCCTGGAGGTCCGCAAGGCGTGGTGACGGAACGTGCCACGAGCTGCAGGATGATCCTCATCGTCCCCATCATCCTCATCACTCCCGCAGCTCAATAACGACCTCCTAACCGACCGTCGTCATCTCATAAGACCTATAACTATAGTCCATCATCGCAAACGTCATAAGTCGTGATCATGGTCAGAGTCCCTCCTCCCCCATGACCCTCCTGATACTCCTGCCCCTACTCCTCACCCCCCCATCCTCCGGCCTCCTCTTCGAGCTCCCGTTCCTCCTCCGAGGAACAGGCAAAGAGACGCGAGGTCCGAGGCACCCGCCCCAACGACGGGCCAGAAAGAAGAGCACCCTCTGCCGGTCCTCCGTGCCCGCATCCTCTCCACCAGCCCTCTTCATCAGTGGAGGAGGAGGAGGAGGAGGAGGAGGAGGAGGAGACCTCCTCGCCAGGCGCCCTCGCCCTGAGGCCTCCTGCTCCTGCCACCCCCCCCCGCTCGATGGCCGTCGGCCCCTGGCCCCCCGCCTTCGTCCTGAGGCGTCGTGCGCTCCTATCCCGTCGCGCTTTCCCCCGGTTTCTCAGGCGAGCCCAGACGCTCCGAGAAAGCTGAATATGGAGGAGAGGGAGGAAGGGAAGGAGGCCTCCACTGCAGGGGGAGGAGGAAGACGATGCCAAGAAATACGGGGTCGCCGACCCTTTCCCCAGGGCCAGAGTTTCATCCGGAGCTGCTTTGTGACGCTCCTGAGGCCCTGCGAAGGCCCCCCGAAGCCAAAAACGGCTCGAAAAATGCGCGCTGATGAACTCGATACGTTGGGGTCTGGGTGGGTGCAGGGACGGAGGGAGGGAGGGGGGAGGGGTTCCTGCTCCTGCTCCTGCCACCCCCCTCTCTCTGGAGGCCTTCTCGCGGTTTTTGCGAGGGTTCAGGGGAGCCTCTGTGAGCAGCACGGGGTGCTCCTGCCGACAGCCGCCGCCGCCGGAGGAGGAAGAGGAGGAGGAGGAAGAGGAGGAGGGGGAAGGAGAAAGAGGAGGACGAGGACTGATACCTACAACACATACTGTTTCTTACTCTTTCCTTTCCTGCCAATGTCTAACTGACATCATGTCCCGACAGATTGTCGCAGTCGTCGCGTGCTCTATCTTTACTCGTGCAACACGGCAAGCTTTTTTATGTGACGGCAGTCTTGACTCACTATGGTGGATTTGGGGGGTGATTCTGGATGAGGAGGTTCTTAGCGGCGTGACTGACCCGTGAGGCTGTGCCCACTTGGATCTGACACGAAAACTTGGTATGCCAGCTTACGTTGCCTCCTGAGTTCGCTGTGCTGGTATATGTCGATGCCTCTAGTTGGGTTCCCTATAAATATGTACATACATACATACATACATACATACATACATACATACATACATACATACATACATACATACGTACATACACACATACCTACCTACCTACCTACATACATACATACATACATGCATACATACATACATGCATATGTATATATATATATATATATATACATACATACATACATACATCCATACATACAGACATGCATATATACATACATACATACATACATGCATGCATACATACATACATACATACGTATATTTACACACACATACATACATACATACATACATACATACATACATACATGCATACATACATGCATACATGCATACATACATACATACATACATACATACATACATACATACATACATACATATAGATACATACATACACGCATACATACATACATACATGCATGCATACATACATACATACATACATACATATAGATACATACATGCATACCTACATACATACATACATGCATACATACATACATACATACATACATGCATGCATGCATGCATGCATGCATACATACATACATGCATACATACATGTCTACATACATACATACATACATACATACATGCATGCATGCATGCATACATATATACATACATACATACATACATACATACATACATACATACATACATACATACATACATACATACATACATACATACGTACATACATACATACATACATACATACATACATACATACAATCATACATTCATGTATACATACATATATATGTGTTGCGATCGATCTTCGATTCCATATCTCGACCTTCCTCTCCGCACGAAATGCTCGTCGGGCGCATGCGCCGTGCCCTTTCAGACTTACTTATTCTGGCTTCCTCAGCCGACTTTCTCATGTCCAGCTGCGCTCGCCATGCCCAAGTCGTTGCACACCTAAGCCTAGTCGGCGGCGAGTTCTTTCTCACGGACGCTACAGCCCCGAGGATTCAAGTCCGAGGAGAAAGAGAGGGAGAAGGCGCAGGAGGAGAAGGATCAGGGGGAGGAGGAGGGGGAGGAGGAGAAGAAAGAGCGGGACAAGGCGGAGAAGAAGGAGGAGGAGGAGGGTGAGGAGGAGGGGGAGGAGGAGGAGGAGGAGGAGGAGGAGAAGGAGGAGGAGGAGAAAAAGGGGGAGGAGGAGGAGGAGGAGGAGGAGGAGGAGGAGGAGGAGGAAAGGGAGAAGGCGGAGAGGGAGGAGGAGAGGGAGGAAGGGCCCGCGGTGGCCATCGGGCTCCCCCGCAGCGCTGGCCAGAGACCCCACGCCGGCTCGCCTGCGCAGGGCGCCCAGCGGGCCGAACCCGCGGCCTGGCGAGGGAAAGAAGAAACACTTCTCAAGCCGGCGGGCGCAGAAGGCGCGAGAAAGCGGTCGGGCGCCGGTCGGGCAAAGGCGGGGAGCGCCGATGTACTCCAGATTTCGTAATAAAGGGAGGGGGGTCTCATTTCGGGGGGGGGTCTCTTCCAGGCTATCTTGGAGGGCCTGGGGGGTCTGGGGACGATGTTTTGGAGAGTTCTCCCACGGGGGAGGTCTGAAATGGCTTGTCTTGGAGGGTCCAGACCCCCTCCCTTTCATTACGAAATCTGGAGTAACTACTTTGGGCACAGCAAGGAAGGGAGGACAAGAAGAGGGCGGTGCCAGGGCGGGAGCCGCTCATAGACGAGCGCGTTCCACTACTCGCAAGAGCAACTACTCGCAAACGACCTGGATGCGCCGCGAGGGATCTACGGTAAACTACAACAAGCAGACATGTGTTTCTCGGACGTTTGCGAGTAGGCACTTGGCGAGTAGTGGAGCACCCTCGGTGAGCTCAGAGCATGCAGTCCGTCACGAGCGTGCCGGACATGCGCGGCGCCAGGGCGCGGCTGCGACACGGGCAGCGCAAAGGCCAGAATTGGAGACCACGAGGAGGCACGCCTGGAGAAAATGCACGGCGCTCGTGGAGGAGTGGTCCGGGGTGGCCTCGGGCGGGCAGGGCTGCCACGCAGCAGCTGCCGAGGCCGAGGACCTTCGGGGTGTAGCCCGTGCGATGATAAAACGTGAGCATGAAGTGTCAGACCTTGGACAGGTGCCAGAATTAGAAGAAGAAAAAGAAGAGGTAGACCCAGGAGGGGGCCGACCAAATGCTTTATATCAATTTTCTCGGAGCCCCCTCGGTTGGCTCCACTCCCAGATAGCTTGATCCGAGGATCGTCGCCTTGTTCACCGACCCCTCGCCCGTCGCCTCAAGAGGGTGCACAATCTATGCGCTCGACAAGGCAGGGAGGCAGGGTCGCGCCAAGGATGTCTCAGTTTCTGGGCCCTGGAATCTTCTCATGGGAGAGGGCCATGCAAACTGTTTCCGCTGCCTCGTTTTGCCAGCCCTGCACTTTTTCTTGGCTGACGTACTGTGCGTTCTGGCCACGCACACTTCTTCGGGGCCTCGTCCCAAAAGCCCCGAGGGCGATTCCTGGCCGGACCCGGGCGGGAGCCCGTCCGCGCGACCATGGGCATTTCAGAAGAGAGCCCCTGGGTCTGTGAAGGGGAACTGGGACACACTAATAAATACACACAAATAAAAGGATTCCCCATAGTTTCCCATATTTTCTGGGTTTTTGTCTCCCCCCCCACTTCCCATATTTTCCTATATTCTCTGGGGAATCGAGGATTAATTGTGTCTGTGTTTTTTCCCCTCCTGGGTTCGTGGCACGAGACTCTCTCGCCCCGGCAGATTGGGGTCGAGTGAATCCGGTCGACTGCCACTGCGCGAAGCTTCCAGGTTTCGCTCGCACGGCCAGGCGCTGAGCTTCGCGCCCTTGGCAAGGACATGCAGGTACTTCCGGCGCTCTGGCAGATTCTCTGCAACTCTGGGGGGGCCCCTCCATCCCGCACAACGGCCACCGCAAGGGCCCCCACGAGGGCTCGCGAGCGTCGCCGTCGTCGTCCTTGTCATCCCCCTCCAGGGTCGGCGGCACTGGCCGACAGGCCTTCGCAATACGACCAGCGCTCTGGCAGATTCTCCGCAAATCTGGGAGGGCCCTCCATCCCACACAACGGCCATCCTGCAGCTGTTGGAGGGTCTGCCAGCGGAGGCGGGCCTCCGCGGCAATTGCGGGCCGTCGAAGCTGCGAAGGCTGGCGGCGCGCAGAAGCGGGGGTGGCGTGCGGGAGGCTGCATCGTCAGGTGGCGACATCCGAACCCGAGGAGGATCGAGGAGGACGAGGAGGAGGATCGAGGAGGATCGAGGAGGGTCGAGGGGGAGGAGGAGGATCTGCTGGCGCCGGGGGGCCCCCGGAGGCCCCCCGCCGCGGGACGGGAGCTGCCACCCTGGCGGTTCGGGTGGGCCTCGCAGGCTCCACGGCCAGGAGCAGGTGGCGGCATCCGAACCCGACCCCCACCAGCCTTGGCGGCGCGCAGAGGGGGGCAGGGGGAAGGGGGAAGGCTTCTTAGAAGGAGGCTGCTTCTTAGAAGGCGCCGGCCTTACATCTGTAGACAAGGCCCTGCGCGGACCCCCACCAACCATCGACTCGCCGGCACCGACGGGAGGCAGAGAGGCCGGGCCCGCGCCCTGCCCCGGCCGCCCATCGAGTCGCCCGGCCTCGCGGATCGCCGACGGGGGCTCCGAGTGCCGCCCTCGCCGCCGAGGCGTCCGGGGCACGGGGGGCTCCCCGGAGCAGGCTAGGGGCGCGGCGGAGCGACGAGCCCCCGCCAGCGTCGCGCGCGCGCCCCTCGGGGGCCCGCCCGTGCCCTGCAGGGCACGGCGCGGAGGCCGCGGCCTCGAAGAGGTGAGGCGTGCCCAACGGCGAGGCGGGGCCCCCCCCGTCTTGTCGAGGCGTTGCCTGTGGCGGCAGAAGCTCGGGGAGGTGCCGCGAGGGAGGAGCCGGGCCGGGACCGCGCCCAGGGGGAGAGGCCGGGCCCCTCAAAAAAGGTCCCACTGGCCTTTCGGCCCGTCCCGCCGCCCCGCGGAGAGCCACCCCGAGATCCAGAAGACGTGCCTCCTGGGATGGCCCATGTGGCTTCTCCCGGGCGGCACAAGACTGTCGACGGTGCCCCAAGTCCCAAGAAGCTCTCTTGCGCGATCGGCCCCAAGGACCCGTCAGGCCCGTCAGTCGGAACAAGTGGGTGAAAGCATGAAGTAGGAAGGCGGATGGAGTAGATCGGGTCCAGGCCCTCCCAGATAACACCAAAAAACAGCAAACGCATGTCGGTGATTGAAGTGGGAATGCGCTTGGAGTAGATTGGGATCTGGGGATCCAAAAACACCTACGTACTTTGAACGACCAGCGTGTCGCTCTCCGTTCTTTGTTCTGGCGGACCGATGGCAATTTGCGATCGACAACCGATGACCACATGGAAGCTACTATGCGCCAGCGCCACTCGCGAATTCAACGCTGTCCTGCGAGTGTGGCGGACTCGCGTCGCAACCACGGGGGCCCCAGGGGCTCCGGAGTGGAGCGGAAGCCGGGGGGGGCACCCTGGCGCCAGGGGCACCCCTCGGGCCACCCCCGCGAGGGGGGGCGGCGAAGTCTCCGAACAGATCCTCCCGACGCACGTCGCCTCCCGACGCACTCCTTCCGCGAGGGGGCCCCCTCCGCGGAGGCGTGTGCCCCCGTGCTCCCGGCGGCCGATCGTCCTGAAGAGCAGTCTGGAGGCCTCCGAGAGAGGCCTCCGAGAGAGGGCTCCTCGGAGGCCTCCCGAGGCCCGCCTGGGGAGCCCCCCGCCTCCGTGGGGGGCCGCCTCCCTCGCCCTCGCGGTGGGCCGCCGCGCCCCCCCAGGGACGGCGGCAGGAGCAGGGCTGCCGGCCAGCAAGGCGACCGCCCGCCGCCGAGCGCCCACGCGCGCACCCGTCGGCCGAGGTGTGGCGGGCTCTGGCGGCGTGAGCCTCCCCGCAGCAGACCCGACGTCGATCGCGGCAGGAAAACGTTGTACATGCCGCGGCCGCTGACGAACAGCAGCAGCACGACATAGTCCATCAAGAAAACGTAAAGTTCATCAAGAAAACGTAGACGATCGCGGCAGGGCTGCGGCGGACCTGGTGGTGGTGCAGGGAGGTGCAGTCCCGCACGCAGGCTCGAGCATGGGAGCCAGCTTGCCCGACGGGTGCCCCGTCTGAGCATCGTCCAGCCGACCCCTCTCCCCCTTGGGCGTGGCCTGGGCCCCACTGGCCGACTTACCCCCCCCTATATAGATGGGAATACAAGCCGTTTCCCTCGGGCTTCGGAAGTACATCCCCGACTGGGGTGCTGAGATATCGGGGGCCTGGATGGGGATGGGGATAGGGGACAGGGGTCGGGGAAACGATGATGACCTTCGCATCTGCGCCGCCGCAGCCGCCCGCGGGCGGAGACAGGGGAGGAGGTGGAGGAGGAGGAAGAGGAGGAGGAGGAGGAGGAGGAGGAGGAGGACGAGGAGGACGAGGAGGAGGAGGAGGACGAGGAGGAAGAGGAGGAGGAGGAGGAGGAGGAGAGAAGGGGGGGTTTGCAAGCGCTGCCTTGCCACCCCACGGTGCAGGCAAGAAGCGCTCTGGGAGAACGGGGCGGGGTTGTGGCGGCTCCCCGCACGGCCCCCGCGGGCGGGGCCCCCGCGGAGAGGGAGCGGCACCGGGCGGGGCCGGAAGCGAGACCCAAAAGGGGACCAGAAACCAGTCGACACCACCCCACCGACGACCCAGCGATGCTGAAAGCTTGGGCACTTGCTCAGCTACGACCACCTACGACCCTCCCCTCCTCCTCCTCCTCCTCCTCCTCCTCCTCTCCTCCCCTCCTCCTCCTCCTCCTCCTCCTCCTCCTCCTCCTCCTCCTCCTCCCCTCCTCCTCCTCCTCCTCCCTCCTCCTCCCTCCTCCTCCTCCTCCTCCTCCTCCACAATTACTCAATATGAAAATACTCTCCCTCTTCCTCTGATGGCGTCCGGGTGATGGCCGCGCACCCTCCGCGTACTGTTTTTTTACACACAGGATGCCCGGGAAATCCCGGGAAACGACTCTCGCTGAGGCGCCGGCGTCATTTTTTCCCAAAATGCTGCTCTCGTTGAGGCGCCGGCCTCATTTCTGCTCCCGAATCGTTCCGAATCGTGCTCCCGCTGCAGCGTGGGCCTCATTTTCGGATCGGTGTTTGGCCTCCGTCGTTCAGGATGGCGTTCTCGCCCCAGCGCGGGCCTTTTTCTCGCGCGCCCATCCGCCCGCCACCACCGCGCCGCACCGCCACCACCACCACCACCACCACCACCACCACCACCACCACCACCACCAGCACCAGCACCAGTACCAACACCACCACCACCAGCACCACCACCACCACCAGCACCACCACCACCACCACCACCACCACCACCATACCACCACCACCACCACCACCACAACCACCACCACCACCACCACCACCACCACGCACACACGCACGCACGCACGCACGCGCACCACCACCCACTACGCACGCGCGCGCGGAGCCACAGGTCCGCTACGACACGCGTCCGCGGATAGAGAAAATCAGCGCCATGGTAAGGGATGGGAGGGAGGGGTAGGACGTCAGATATGACGCGAGCGCACCTAGCTTGCCCCCCCCTCCTCCTCCTCCTCCTCCTCCTCCTCCTCCTCCTCCTCCTCCTCCTCCTCCTCCTCCTCCTCCTCCTCCTCCTCCTCCTCCTCCTCCTCCTCCTCCTCCTCCTCCTCCTCCTCCTCCCTCCTCCTCCTCCTCCTCCTCCTCCTCCTCCTCCTCCTCCTCCTCCTCCTCCTCCTCCTCCTCCTCCTCCTTCCTCCTCCTCCTCCTCCTCATCCTCATCCTCCTCCCCTCCTCCTCCTCCTCATCATCATCATCATCATCATCATCATCATCATCATCATCATCATCATCATCATCATCATCATCATCATCATCATCATCATCATCCCTCTTCATCCCTCTTCCTCCCTCCTCCTCCCTCCTCCCTCCTCCCTGGTCAGGCCCGAGCTGCAAGAACGGAGGCCGAGCCCACACCTCGGGGCCTGGCCCAGCTGGGCAGGAGTCCGCTGCACGTTTCGCGTGAGGCCACTGACTCAGTAATTCGTGTGGCCAGCCTGTGAGAACAAAGGGCCGTGAACTGTCAAATGAGAGAGAAGTGGAGAAGAAAGGAGTCGGAACGGCAAAACTGCTGCCTCGTCTGCAAGTCCTAGCGAGCACCCTGGTACCACGGGGGGCGGCCGCACGCAGATCCTCCATGTTTACCTTCATCTCAGAATATATGTGGCGCCAGATGAGCTCCATGTCGTCCCAGTGTTGAACGACGCCATGAGCCAGAGGATACTTCAATGTCAATATTCCACGCAACTCCTCGGCTTTCTGGCCTGCCGAATCCGAGGCACACAGGGATAGTGCATTCAAGGGGCTTCGAGTGAGGCCAATCATGCAACACTGAACAGACGCAGAACAAGAGAGGGTAGCACTTGGAAGCCTGTCGCAGTGGGCCTGGGAGCAAATGGAGGGGATACAACGCCGCAGAGACGGAGAGTGCAAGATTGAGGGACCCGCGAACCCGGTAAGGAAATCCCACCAGCCCACCCTGCGTGGGGCAAGCGAGTTGCTTCTCCCAAGCCCACTGCTCCTCTCGCCGCCTCGATCGGCCGACGGCTGGGAACGCCGAGGGCGCACCAAACCCCACAGCCTCCCTGCCAAAACATACACCCTGCGAAATGCTTAAGACATCATGGGTTAAGAAATTCATAGTCTCAGAATTTGAATAAAACCCAGAACTTCGATTCAAATCTTGGGATTTACATTAAAAAGTTAAGAATAATCGAGACTCTGGACGAAAACTTAGGTTTTCTTAAGCATCGCCTAAGGTGTACAGCGCGCACGTGGCGGCAAAGTCTGCATCGTGGTCTCCCCTCATACCCCCGCCCCCAGGGTGCGGACGGGGGGAGCCGCAGGGTGTCGAAGGGTCTTGCTTGGCCCGAGGCGGCTCCCAAGAGAGCCTCGGGTAGGCCAGGATGGGCTCCAAGATGGCGCAAGGTAACTCAAGATGGTTCGAGGTGGCTTACGAGATACCTCAAAGAAGCCAAGAAGACACGACGAACGGACAAGGTTGTTCAATAGGTGTTGCCTTCTCGCGTGTTCGCTTCTAGTGGGCATTTAAGGCCTACTGATGACTCCAACAGCGACCAAGAGAGACCCAAAGGAGTCCGTCATGGCTGACATGTGCCAGGTCGGCATGCTATAGCACACTCGTCCAACATGCCAGACTTCGGCGGTGGACAAACCTCCCTTTAGTACACCTCCCCTTAGTGAGAACAGCCTGGAACCGAAACCGACGGACCTGGACCCGCAAAAGTGACGGACGCGACGCCCTCTCGCGAGCCGAAGACGGCCAATTCCTTAATCGACTTGTCAGGGTACGAGGTCTGCCCACCCCCCCGAAGACTCATGCTCGACACCCCCCCTTTCCGCACATGTACTGCTGCATGTGATGGAGCGATTCGCCGCCTGCTGCTCGAACACACCTCTGGTCTGAGATCGGAGGACCGACGGACACGGGGAATCCTGCTAGACAAGTGAGGGCTGGCAGAGACCCACTCCACTTTCTGTGGGGGCAAGTTGAAGGCAACCCAGGGGAGCTCCAAGAGTGCCCAAGAGTCGTGATCAGTGGGTGGTAGGCCCCAAGATGGTCCAAAGACGGCCCCAAAAGGCCTCAAGATGGCCCCAAGATGGATGATGCAAGAAAACTGCATGAGGGCCCGAGGACGCTCAATGTCAATGGTTTTCCATGGATGTTCGATGTTGGCGTGACCGTCTTTTCGGGCTTCCGACCGCCCAAGATGGCCCCAAAAGCCCCCAAGATCGCCCCAAGGCAGCCCAAGAAGCTTCCACGACGGTCCTGAGGGCCCAGGGGGGCCCCAAGACGGTCCAAGAGGCCCTCCAAGAGGGCTCCAGAGGCCCCTCACGGAGCCCTAGGAGTGCAAGCCGAACTGCCATTTGGAGCCCTGTCCCCCGGAAGATGGCCCCCGGGACCGCCAGCAAGCCCCCAAGGGGCCCCCAAGAGGCCACAGAGGCCTCCCAGAGGCCCCTAAGACACCCCTGAGAGGCCGCGAAAGGCCCCAAAGGGCCCCAGAATACCGCCACGAGGCCCCCGAGAGGCCTTGCAGAAGAGACCCCAGCAAGCCTCCCAACAGGACCTCTTGTCCAAGACCCCGTCTGGCCGACGGCCCCTATACAATACATACAGTGTGGGCAGGTGGAATGAGCGAAGCGGTACAGTAAAGGAAGACAGACAGAGGGCATTGCACTGCCCAGAAACATCCGCTCTGGCGGTGGAAGGAGGTCCCTGCCAATCCTGACCCCAGGCGCCACTGGTTGCTGCTCAACGGGCGATGTCTGGAGAAGGATGGCTGCGATTGATGTTAAGTCGGAATCCCATGTCTCCTTTCTGCCTCCTCCTCCTCCGCAGCCTTCTTCTCCTCCTCATGCTGATCCAGGTCATTATGCAGGCACCCTGGCGAAAGGCAAAACAGCATAGGGCCACGAGACGCAAGACGCTCTCAATCAACGTGAAAGCGAAGGCGGCGCCTATGAAGTACTCGCCTTCTGCTTTGGCACCGACCATCACCTCCCGTTGACCATCTGTAGCCTGCTCCCCATCCGGGAGAGCTGCATAAAATATCACATGTTCCCACAAGACCGCGACGCGGCGATGTGAGAATGGCATAACCTAGTCCAACGCTTGATGCAACTACTCAGGGCTCTCTTTATGAGGCTGCGTGTCCCTCGTTCAAGCCTCCCGTCTGGGGCGCTACCGATGCGCAGGGCGTCCCAGCAGCAGACCAATACGACACATACCGCGTGGGACTTGAGTCGCTCGGCCTCCGACAGGGAAACCACATGGACTGTGCCCGACGATAGATGGCCAGAGAATTCCGACGAGGTGGAGCAGGGAGGGATGCCACGTGACAGGGGTACCGTCAGCAGATCAGCCCGCATGGCCCCAAGTAGACTGAAAGAGAAAGAGGGATTCGCAGTTGTCGCGAGAGCCTCACCACCTCGCGGCTCCTACTAGGCAGCCAATGTCATGAATGCAAGCGAGCAGAGGACTATCGCGCAGAGCCCTCTCCGAATCAACCACAGAAGCCGTCTACGGCGATCCCGACGCATATGTATTACAACAAGGTGTAACTCTACCGCAAAAGAGGTGGTTGATGGTCAAGCCAAATCCGACCGAGGCGGCAGCAGAGCTGCCCGTGGCGAGCGGGCGACAGAGAGGTAGGAGAAGACAGCGAGGGGCCGGGTCGGGAGGAGAAGGCCGAGGGGGAGGCAGAGGATACCCGTGAGGACAAGGAAGGTCTCTGAAGTAGGATCGAGAGGCCGACGGTGAGGACGAGTAACAGAACGACTCCGCTCCGTCCCTCCGTCTGCTGCTGTGGACTTCTCATTGCAGACAAGGGGAGGAGTTCACCCAACCCCACCTTCTGGCAACGTGGCCTCACCACGCAGGCTTCCAGAGGAGCCCTCCTGCTCATCCGCATCCTTGTGCATCTTCTGGGTCCACTCCTCCGCCCTCCTCATCCTCCGTCCCTCCTCGTCCTCCCCCGTTCTCCCTCGGCCTCCTCATCCTTGCTCCTCCTCCTCCTCCTCCTCCTCCTCTCCCTCCTCCCCTACTCCTCGTCCTCGTCCTCCTCCTCTTTATCCACTAATTCACGTCGAACTATTCATTCTCCTCCTCCTCCCCCTGATTCCTGATTCCTGACAGCTGGAAAAATCGCCGATCGTCGCTTCTCCTCCTCCTCCTCCTCCTCCTCCTCCTCCTCCTCCTCCTCCTCCATTCCTTTTCCGTATAAATGACTTCTCCCTGTCGCAACCCGAAGCCAGCTTCTAGGGCGGGCCGGGCGTTTCACCTGAGACCACCTCACCATGTATGACTCTGAAGCTTAAAAAGTAGCAACAGCTTCACAGATTGAGGGCGGGTGATTTTCAAAATGTAGCTATCGCCTTAGCGCCGCGCACATTCGGTTTAAACATGTGCAAAAGTTTCACGGATTAAGGGCGGTTCCTTTTCAAAATGTGGCTCTCGCCTTAGCGCGCTGCACATTCGTTTTGACATTCGCAAGAGCTTCACGGATTGACAGCGGGTGGTTTTCATAATGTGGCTCTCGCCTTAGCGCCGCGCACATTCGTTTTGAATTTCGCAAGAGCTTCACGGATTGAGAACGGGTGGTTTTCAACATGTGGCTCTCACCTCAGCGCCACGCACATTCGTTTTAGATATTTGCAGGAGTTTCACGGATTGAAGGAAGTTCCTTTTCAAAATGTGGCCCTCGCCTCAGCACCGCGCACAGTCGTTGTAAAAACTTGCAATACTTTCAAGGATTCCAATGATCGACGTAGCAGAAATGGCGTTTGGAAAGATTAATGATTACGCGGGCGCAACAGTAATGTTGATTCGCGGAGTCGAAGTCCCAAACATGGCCTTCTGCCATGAGTCCGGATCGTCAAGATGCAGCAGTCAGATTGATCCGTGGCGTGGAAATAAAAAAAACACTGTTTTGGCATGTTTCAGGGTCTTGAAACGGTTGTCTTCCAACGAGGCAGTTCCTTCAATTGAAATAACCCGTTGTAAGGGCCTACGGGGAAGGAGCTTGGAGAGAGGGTGAATTCCACAAACCGTTGATGATTCCTGGGTTTACACTGGTCCGCCTCCTCCTCCTCCTCCTCCTCCTCCTCCTCCTCCTCCTCTTCCTCCTCCTCCTCCTTCTCCTCCTCCTTCTCCTCCTCCTCCTCCTCGTCCTCCTACTCCTCTTCCTCTTTCTCCTCCTCCTCCTCCTCCTCCTCCTCTCTCCTCCTCCTCCTCCTCCTCCTCCTCCTCCTCCTCCTCTCCTCCTCCTCCTCCTGTTCCTCCTCCTCCTCCTCCGCCTCCTCCTCCTCACCATCATCCTCATCATCATCATGACCACCACCACCACCACCACCACCACAACGACCACCACCACCACCACCATCATCATCATCATCATCATCATCAGCATCATCATCATCAGCAGCATCATCATCGACAACAACATCATCATCATCCTCATCATCAGCAGCATCACAATCATCATCATCATCATCATCCTCAGCAACAACAACAACAATTACTAGCACGTGGGGACACTCCGTTCTCACCAGTGCCAGGGTTTTCATAGGAGGCGGGCAATACCCCCACTTTGTGGGGGGGCCGGTTCAAGCTCTACCAAATTTCCAAACGACTCTTCGCCACCACCCACACCCAGCTTCCCGCCCTATGACGTTCGGACACTTCACTTCGTGGCATGCGGACGACCGTGGCTACTATTCAGGGCCCCGCGGCCGACGACGACGGCGTGCGCGCGCGAAGAAAAAACGAATGTGTCCCGCATGGTATTATTTGACAGGGATGATGGCCCTGGCAGGTGCGCAACCGTTGTCGCAGAAGTTCGAAAAAGTTGCTCGCAAAAGCCCGTTTGACAGAAATGTTTAAAAAGTGTTGGGTTTCCTACGAATCCGCAAGAGCGCGCGGGATGAGATTTTGACATTTTTTTGTTGAAAAACCATTGGTTTTTTGATGTTTTTATGTTAAAATCGCTCCGAACACTAAGCTTTTGGAAGGATTTCGTCTTGCGCGCGCGAATGTCCACTTTACCTTATTTTTTGCAAGGGATTCTTGAAATTTGATTATATTAGAACAAGAAATGTCATTTTATAGTGTTTTTTTTGCAAGGGAAAACGGATTACAACAAAACAACCGGATCTTGATGACATCGTATTACCTGAGGCTTCCTCACGAAAATGATGAAAATGTAGCTGCGGCCTAGGCGGCGCAGGGGGGCCGTGCACCAGGGGTCCCAACAATAATTATTCTTTAGAATTAATAATGTTCAACAACAACAACACCAACAACAACAACAACATCATCATCACCCTCATCATCATCATCAACATCATCATCGTCATCATCATCATCGTCATCATCCCAGTCGCCATCCCCCCCGCCTTCTGGTGCTTTGGCCTTCCCACGAAGGAGGGAAAGCAGCACTTCACGGACTCCTGCGAAACAGGACGGCCGTCTCGGCCGCTGTCGGCCCCGGGCGCGGCGAAACCGGCCGGCGCACGGAGATGGGCCAGACAAGCGGCAGAAACAAGGCGGGGGAACGGGAGAGGGGAGACGCCAGTAGAAGATGACGCTAAGTCGCCCGAGCCCGAACTGCATCTGACAAACATTGAGGGCCCCCCCCCGACTAAGAGCAGTCAGGACCCAGGACCCTCAGCCGCTATCTAGGCGGCTCCCCACGCCACAAACGTTTGCCGGGTTCGGACGGGGGGGGGGCTCGGAAGGAACGGAAAGAAAAGGGGGATGGAGGAGGAAGAGGGCGGATGGGCGCCGGGGTCACTTCGCAACCAGAGCGGCCGCTCTTGCAACCAAACGGGGCACTTTACAGTCAGCACGGGCTTTCCCGGAGAGAGAGACGGAGGCACGCGGGCAAGGGGGGGCGAGGCGAGGCGAGGCGCCGGCCGATCGTCCCCGAGGACGACCCTACCAGGGCCCACCGGGGGCCCCGGGACGCCGAGAGTTCAGCACGCGATGAACTTGTGATGCTTGTTTCGCCCACACGCGCACCAGAGATCACACACAGGACGCGCCAGCTCGAGGACGGAATCCGAAGCTGCCCAAGCGGGGAAGGGGACGCAGGAGAGAAAAAGAGAGAGAGAGTGTGAGAGAGGGAGAGAGAGAGAGAGAGAGAGAGAGAGAGAAAGAGAGAGACAGAGACAGAGACAGAGACAGAGACAGAGACAGAGACAGAGACAGAGACAGAGACAGAGACAGAGACAGAGACAGAGACAGAGACAGAGACACAGACACAGACAGAGACAGAGACAGAGACAGAGACAGAGACAGAGACAGAGAGAGAGAGAGACAGAGAGAGAGAGAGAGACAGAGACAGAGACAGAGACAGAGACAGAGACAGAGACAGACACAGAGACAGAGACAGAGACAGAGACGGAGAATGGCCCGCAGCCTGGGCTCGCCACGACGCTCCGGGGGCCGTGCGTCCGCACGGCGCCGGCGGCTGGCACGGAGTGGGCACGGCGTTGCCAGAGAGAAGGCACTTTGGCGTCGCAGCGCGGCGGGGGGCATGCCGCACGCGCGCTCCAGCGGCCTGGGCAACGGCAAGCGCAAAGCGACTGGCGGCATATGGAGGGGAAGGCAGGCGGGACCGGCCGCGAGGGAGCAGGGAGGGAGGGGCGGGCACTCACGCGGCGAGGTGCGTCACCGTGGAGCGGCTGGGGCGGCCAGCCGGTGCTGCTCCCCCTGGCGGCGGGCGCGGCGCCAGAGAGAACACTTGACAGGCCCCGAGGGCGGGAGGAGCTGCCAGATATCCCGCCAGGAGAAGCCAGGGGACAGGCACTGCCCCCACAGAGCACTCCAAAAGCATCACGCTGCTGTCTGGGCAGGGGAGGGAGTGAAAGACAGACAGGCAGGGAGAGAGGAAGACCGGGAGAGAGTGAGAGAGAAAGAGAGCGAGAATGAGAGACGACAGACAGACGAGAAAGTATGCTTGGAACTGATGGGGATGTAACGCTGGGTTGGCCATGTAAGCAAACAAATGAAACTCGTTTGAGCATATAGATATAAACATATATATATATATATGTACACACACATACATATGTTCGTAGATGCGCGTCCACACACACACACACACAGAGAGAGAGAGAGAAACACAAAAAAAACATAAGCATACGGCTCGTTCATATGTCATTGCCCCTACTCAGATAAAGCACGCACGTGTACATGTATGCAAGCGCTGATACAAACAGACGCGCAAACCCGAGCACATCCTGGCACATAAACAATCAGAAACGGCCTGAGCTAGTAATCTGGAAGGGCTCAATATCAGGGCTACTGCGAGAAGCTTGAAGGCAGCAGCAGTTCCTCGCCCGCGAAGCCAGCCTTGATAATTCCAGAGCCATTGTCAATCACCACCTTTGTTTATCGCTGCCAATATGACTGAGAGTTCCCTACAATTCATAGCAGATGCTGCGCTTTCTCGTCCGGAAGCTACCTCTCCTTCGTCATCATCTTCTGTCTCCTCTTCGCTGTCAAACTTCTCCCCACCATGCTTGAAATCCTGCTGACAGTCCAGCCTTTCGCCATCGTTTCCCTTGTTCACGAGGCCTGAAGACCAGCAGACCGTCCCCGAACCATCCACAGAGCCTGCAAATGGGCCAAGAAGAATGCGGCTGACGTCCGAAAGACCTCCCCATCTCGGCTCGCTGAGCCACACCAGAGCCAACAGAGAGATCGCTGTGGCTCGTGGGCACGCGCATCCTGGCCCGGCGCAAAACCTGCCCAGCTCGGCGCCGGACCAGCTTTATCTGACGCCCGCCGCGATCACGCCAGAGGCGCCAGACATCCCGAACGCCAGAGGCGAAGATCTGGGGGGCGACCGAAGAGGGGACGCAACGGCGTGGCATGCCCGATGCACCTCCGACAGCTCCCTGGCGAGAGACACGGCTGGGTCCTGGGCCGCGCACGGCATCGGCTGGGCCCTGGGCCGCGCAGGGCATCGGCGTCCCAGTGATGAGCGACGGGTCTGCAGTCCAGGGGCCAGCGCCTGCGCCCCCTGCTCGCCCCCTCCTGGGGGCGGCCCCCTTGGCGCCGCAGGGCCACAGCAATGCGCGCGGGCGGCCCACGGCGCGGCAGCGAGCGAGGGCGCGGTCGGCGTGGCGTCTCCTCGCTGCCGCCGCGCCCGGGCCACGGAGCTGTGCCGGGACCTGCTGCGGGGTGGCGCCCGGCGAGGCGGAGGTGCGGGGAGGGGCGGGCGCAGCCAGTGCCGTGGCGCAGCAACCGCCGCGGTGGCCCAGACAGACGAAGACTCGACGGCAGGAGGAAGGCGGGCGGCGGCCCGAGAGCTAACACCGGCATCTCCTGCTTCCGAAGAACAGCATGCGTCGCGTCACCAAACGAGGCATGGCCCTTCGGCAACCACTGGTGGTGCCCCGTCGGGCTCAAGCAACACCTCAGCTCGCTGACGGCGCTCCCTCCCGCACACGATGGCACGCTGCACGCTGGCAAGGTGGGAGCACCGGTTGATTGGCGATCACCTCCCCGTAGTCTCGGTCGTGCTGCATGCCGACCTGACGAAACCCCTGTAATTCCCTCGCACTGCCATCGCAAAAAATGCATGCTGAGAGCATCGATCCGCAACGTGCTGAGAAACTACTTGCTGAGAAAGCGAGTTAAGACCGCCTGAATTCGGAGGGGAAGATCGACCGCGTATCTCAAAACGTGGCTTGGTGGCACGGGATTTTATCACAGAGGAACATCCGACTGACTGCCCGATCACCATGGAAGAACTGCGGAGGAATCGCACGACACCTCTGCTCAAATGTCATGAGCTGTTTCCAGGCGAACAAGCCGAGCAGAGGTCGCGTTCATGAACCGACTACCTTCATACACCAATCTCACATTCGAGGTGTTTCTGCCCGTGCCAAACTCGGGAGTTCGGCAACGGAGAGTGCGACCCGCTGTCGCGCAGGTGGCTCGAAGTCCAGCTCCCGAAGCGACCCCTCCACCGCCCACCCAAAACCACGCGCTACCCAGCCCCGACCACATATACACACACCATCACCCTCGCTCACGCAAAACAGCGCAGAACACACCTTGCGATCAAAACAGTTGACAGTGAGTGGGCACCCAATCCTCATGTTGCCTCGGCTGTTGCCAGGGCGTTAGCACGGGGGCACTTCTTATATGCAGGGCGGTGGCCCACCATCCCCGTCAGAGGCCATGCGGCGTGATTGCGGGCGCACATGCACCGTACAGCATGCTGGCCATACGGCCATTACTGCGCATTGGCGTCTGACAGAGATGGTGGGCTTGTGGACATGTGGCCTGACGTGTGCTGTCACGTGCATTGGCGCACCTGGCGCACTCTGAGCGCATCGCGCCCGTGGCGCACCTGACGCGGCTGGAGGACACGCCGCAGCTGGCGCACGTGGAGCACGTTGCGCACGTGGCGCGCCAGGCACGCTTGGGTCCCTTGGGCTCCTGGCGCGCGTGGCACATCTGGCACGCGCAGGGCACCTGGCGAGCGTCCCGTACCTGGCGTCCGTATTGCTTCCCGGTGGCTGCCCATCCGTTTGCGACCTCTGCCTACGCTTAATATCAAGTGATAGCTGTGTGCTTGGAGGGCGCATGTGAGTGAGCAGGACAGCTTGCGGTAGACCCTAGTGTCGAAGCTGGCCAGAACTATAATTGCTTACTTTGGTCAGCAGCGACGGCGGACGCCATCGCGATCGGCTTGCCAGCGGGACGCGACGGAGACATGAGAGCGGCCGCAGAGGGGGAACGCGAGAGGAGGCCTGAGGCGACCCATTCGGTCGTTCCTGCCATTTGACAGTTTCGCTTCCGATCCCAAACTGGCCCAAAGCAAATACCAAAAGCGCCATAGGAGAGTTCCAAAGTCTCCTAACAGCATCCCAATAGAGCCCCAGGGAGGTTACATCAATACCCCGAGGCCGATTTGTCGGCCGACGGCCACCAGCATGGCCACACGAGCGCCCGAAAAAAAAAACAGAGGATCCCGAGAGTGCTCCAAGAGAACTGATACATCCCAGGAGAGCGTAAGATGGTTCCAACAAGATCCAACAGAGACCCGTAGACCAGTCTGTTAAGTCTGCACGACCATGCTGAAGAAGTGCCCAACTGTTTCAGGCTTGTCTCCAAGAACCCTTTTGTGAACGAGTCACAGGCCAGTGCCCCTTGGTCTGCGAACGAACACGTGGTCAGTTTGAACAGTTCAGCGTTGTCCACGAAGAACCGGTCCCTGGAGAAAGATTTGTTTAAAATGATAATCGCCAAAGACAGCCAACCGATAACCCCCGTCGCGAACCAGTTGATCAGTGCCAGAAACGAACCCCTAAAAGCGGGGACTGACCCAGCGACACTAGAGAACACAGGGCAGTCGAGGTTCCAGTCACACACTCACTGAAACAATGCAAACCTCAAGGAGAGCTACTCAACAGTACAGGCATCACTTGTGTGCGCAACCCTAGCGATGAAGACGAGCAGGAGGTCCGGCAGACTGCCCGCAGGTACTGCCCGCATGTACGTCCTCTTCACCCATTCAGCGATTTCATCTAAGATAAACTCGCTAAATAGATGAGGAGGAAGGGAAAACACTGAACTGGAAACGGTATGGAATATATCCGCGTGCGGCGCATGCATTGTATCACCGACCCCTCATTCGATGACGACTCTGGAGCCCATGCGCACGCAGTACTGGCTTCGCCACAGCCCCACACGTCGGTCTTTCAATTTCGATAACCCTCCCCCCCCGATCACTGACCTGCCCCACGGCGCCGCAAGCAGACACCACAGGTGTGATCGGCACTATCTATCCCCTGTCATACTCTTGAGCAAAAATGGAAATGACGAACATGCTCGAGTGTCTGAACGAGCGAGCAAGTGCCCAATGCAGTTGTTGAATAGACCATACTGCGTTGTGGCGTCTGTGCTGAAGGCAGTATTACCATGACTGCCTTCTGCAGCCTCTGTCTCAACACAACAACTCGAAGTAACTTGAAGAGTCAGGCGGCAAACCGCAATCCAGATTTTCGCCAGCACGCGTCGTGGAAGTCATACTTGGAATTCCAAGTTGGAAATTCGCCGACCCCGGCCAGCCCAGGGTGAAAAGGCGTGTGAGCAAATCCGGTCAAAGCGAAATGCGTGTGATGTCCCAACGAGCTCGCGAACGCCGCATCAGCCAGCGTTGACTCCAAATAGATGGGAGGACAGGAGGAGGACGAGAGGAGGATGGGAGGAGGACGAAAGGAGGACGGGAGCAGGACGGGAGGAGGACAGGAGGAGCAGAATCAAGCAAGCACAAGCAAGGAAGCGGAAGCAAGCAAGCGCAAGCGAGCAATAACAAGCAAGCAAGAGCCAGCGATCAAGTGCAAGCAAGCAAGGGCAAGCAAGAGCAAGCAAGCGAGAGCAAGCACGCAAGAGCAAGCAAGCAAGTGCTATTGGAAAAAAGGGGGGAGCCATTGGAAAAGGGGGGGCATTGGAAAAAGGGGAGGTCCTAAAGACCAATTACTTTTGATGAGCTAGGACTCCTCTAGGGCAAGCCTATTTGGAGAATTTTCGTGTTCTGGAGCGACCTCAACCTCCAAAAGTGTTCACCAGACTCCGAAGGCCCCCAGATCGCTCAACATGGACAAAACTGGGATGGGCAGAATTGGCGCTGGGAATGGCCCATGGACCTTGAGATAGCGCCATGATGACCCCAACGGGGAACAAGAGGCTCAAGGACGGGTCCACGAGGATCTTCGAAAACCAAGAATAAAATCACCAAATCGTTCGGGTTGCGCGCATGATTTGAAGACCCTACGTTTCGGCTCAATATGGCCCAGTAGTCTGCTACAGGGTCGTCCCAACAGGTACACCAGAAACCCCCAGACGGCCCTAAATCCTCCCAAAATATAACCCCACCATGGTCCCAAGATTGTCCCAGAGGCTCCAGACTGGCCTCCTAACTAAACGGTGCGAAGACCCTCCATCATAGCCCCAAGACCCCCCAAACAACGCCAAGAACTCCTGGAGGCCCGAAAAGCGGCCAAGGAGAATCCAAGAGCTCTGCATGAGGGCCCACAACAACCCCAACAGGCCCCCATCGCTGGCCCATGATGCTGAAGATGGCCTCAATGCTGAATCCACTTCGCTCAAATCAGCTCCACGTTGGCCCCACGGTCTCCCTACGAAGACCCCC
>CAUYUJ010021434.1:95000-139170 GCA_963575745.1 Prorocentrum cordatum
TATTGCCGCGGCGATCAACAACATGAGTAAACCTGCGTATAGTTTGTGCAAGAAGCGAGCGAGGCATAGCTCGCCCACCAGATTGCCTGCTTCCTTCCTGCACGCCCCAAGGCGCGCCGCCAGGTCTGCGGGCGGCCCGCGACAGCGCCCCACTTGACCACCCAGCAGCCCCGAAAGTGGCGACGAGTTGGCAGATCGCAGCCCCACGGGGATGACGAGGCTGAACGTGTTTTGTAGGATGCAATAACTTTTTCGGGCCCTGGCCCTCTCACCCCCCCCCCCGCCTCCCTATCGGTCGGCGGGGTGGGGAGGGGCGGGGGCGGTGCACAGCGAGGTGGGGCCGTCCTAAAGATAACGCGTTATATGTGTGTTCCCCGCCCACGGTCTTTGGCTCGGGCACGCTCGCGGGGAGGCCCGCGACCGAGCCCGAAGTCTTCTTCATCGGTTCCCCGCGCGGCAGCAGCGCGGGCCATTCGAGCTGCTCGACTGGCTCCTCGCGGGAGCTGATCGAGCGCGGCTCCTGCTTCGAGGGCCAGGCGCTCGACCTGCGGGGCTGCGCTCCGGAGAGCGCCCGCGAGACGGCGCGTCTCGGCCGCAGCTCGCTCGGGCTGCTGACGCGGTCGCTCTTCGCTTTGGTGAGCGACCCAGTCGTGCATCAGGAGGTTGACGAGGAGTTGGACGTGATCGAGGCTCAGATGCCAGTGGAGCCACGGTCGCGCAGGTTCTACCGAGCACCGCCAGACGACGACCGATGGAGTCGAGGTGCAGTTGGTGAGGCGCACGAGCGGCAACATCTGGGCGGTGCTCACCCCAGACCTCGGACTCGGGCTGTTCTGCATCACCGCGAAGACTTCCACCTTCGCGGACCCAGAGGCAGGGATTCGCTGGAGGCCAATGCCACCCTCGAGTGCGTCCCAGCGCGACGCCTACCTCCAGCAGGCGACGGAAGGCTTGCGTGCGGGAACGGTTCTGACGCTCCAATTCTACCGTCGGGGTCGTGCTGGTCAGCAGGCGATCGCGGCATGTGCTGTACGCTCTGTTCATCTCAGGGGCGTCTTCTCTCAAGACTTTGAGGTGGTCTTTGAGGAGTCCGAGGCGAATCCAGGGTGCGCTGGCCGCCTTGTGCGCGTTGCACGAGGCGCTGGCACTTCTCCGGGTGATCGAGTACATGCAGGAGGTGTGGGTGGCGCTCGTGCGGTACCTGGTCGCGGCGAAGGATGCCTTCGTCGAGAGCTCGGACGTCGCGCAGGAGTGGCTGAGCTACCTCGCGGAGTGGAACGAGTGGGCTTAGAAGCTCATGCCACTGCAGCGGAGGCTGGCCATGATCGTAGCGATGGTGCTCCTCACGGGCTGGGCGGCGCACGAGTGGTCCGACCACGCGGAGCCAGGAGAGTCTTCGATCGGATCATCGTCGGCCTCTAGCGTGGACGCGTCCGTCGGTCACGCGTCGCCCAGGCACCCGCCAGCGCCGCCGCCCTTGCAGCCTCCTGGCGTGGACTCGGCGGCGTTGGCCTCCCAGCTGAGCGACCTTGCGGAGTCCCAGAAGGCCATGATGGAGAAGATCAGCGAGATGAGGACGGCGGAGCGGACCAGGGAGTTGCGTCGAGGCGTGCTGGAGTCCTCTGTCATTCTGCGGTCGAGAACAATCGTCAGGTGATCGAGGGCACGATCGCCCGCCTGGACAGGTTCGAGGCCCGCTTGAAGGGGGATTCTCCGGCCGAGGGGCGTGTCGGAGAGCGGGTGGCTGCGATCGAGGGGTCGGGCGCTGGGTCGTCGGGCGCGGCGACCGCGGGCTTGCCGACCAAGACGTCCGCGCCGATCTCGATGGAGACGCCGGAGAACGGAGAAGGGAGCGGCACCCAGTATGCCAGAGGCGGTGGAGCTGGCCATCAAGCGGATGCGGTTCGAGGCCCAGCTGCCGCAGCAGGTTTTCATGGAGCAGTTGGAGGAGTATCAGGAGATCCCCGCCGAGGAGTGGAACAGTCGCATGCCCGAGGGGCATCGGCAGCGGATCTCCGGGGAGGTGCTGTCGGAGATCTACTCCTCTGGGAAGACGGCGGATGGTGGGGTCGCTCAGCTTCGCGCTGGCTGGCCCCTGCAGCTGGCACAGCGTTCGTGCCCTGCTTCGGCGCCCTCTGCTGCCTCTATTTGTTCTCCTGCAGCTGACGGGCGCCATCTCCGTCAGTTGCCGCGTGAGGTATAGCGCGACGAATTGGGTTTTCCATGTCTCGGGAGCGCGACGTCCTGTCCGAGGTGGCACTGTTCTCGCGTCCGGAGCGCCCGAGCCCGACGTCTCGTCGGGCACCGTCGCGATAGGAGGAGGAGGTGGAGACTCTCATCTTAGGCGAGCCAACCACTCTCTCTTGGCGCTGCGTCAACTCTACCGCGGGAGCTTGGACGACAGCCTTCTGGAGCTGGCCGAGTGCTGGGGGCAGGGGGCTATGCCGGACAACCTAGACGGCGACCTCTCGGCGGGCGCTGGCAAGATTGCGCGGCTGCCAGACAGGGGCGAGGCGCCCCCTGCCCAATGGGTTCGGGTCACTCTACCTCCCCCGAGGACAAGACCTGTGACCCCAAGGTCCCCGTCGCCTCGGGTAGCACAGAAGTTGGAGAAGCTTCGGGGGGAAATGCTGAAAGATGGCGACTCTTGCGTGCTGGTTTGCGAGGTGCGCAACTACGTGGACCCTCACTTTCGAAAGAAGAAAGAAATGCTGCAGCTATCACGAAGGATGGCCCTGGCGGGGATGCTGCGTCGTACAACCGAGACGGTAGACGAGGTCGGGCTGTTCTGCGCAGCGAAGAAGGCCGAGCTGATCAACGAGGAGCTGGAGGTGACGCTCCGCCTGGCGTTCGACCAGAGGCCCTCCAACACGCGGTGGCGGGCTCCACCGCGGCGCGCGACGGGCGGAGCGAGCGCGATGTTGCTCGGGGCGACGCGACTCAAAAGAAAAAGTTTCGCGGGGGGGGCGGGTAGGACCCGAACAGATGAAGGGGCCCTGGGACACACAAATAAATATCCACAAATATTCTCCCATATGTTCCCATATTTTCTTCGGAATCGACGATTAATTGTGTCTGTGTGTTTTTTCCCCTCCTGAACAGACCGCGCGCTCGCGGCGAGCTGCTGCGGCGCGCGGGTCGAGCACCGCGCGCGCGCTCTGCGGAGCGGAGCGCCCTCGGGGACGGCGCGGCGCGGTGGCCGAGCGCACCGCCCCGCTGAGCAACCTGATGAGGCCCCCGCTCGGCCACGCTGCGACGCAGAGAGGCGGCAAGGGGACAGCAGGCGACGCGAAGGGGCAGCAAGGGGAAACGGGGGGGGGGGCGAAGGGGGCACCAAAGGGGGCGCGAAGGGACAGCGGGGGGCGCCCCGAGCTGTTCCCTCGCGCCCTGCTCCTGCACCCAGCTGCGCCTGTTCTCCCCGTCGCCACTACCGGTTCACCTTGGATATGGAAGGGCGCGAAGACTTTCAGAACTTCCACTCTCAACGAGACTTCGAAAGCGACGAAAGTCGAAAGTCAGAGTCGATCGAAAGTTCGATCCGGGGGGGGGCACACGAAGCTCCAAGTGAAGGTCGAGAAGGGCGACTTTGACTTGGACTTTCAAAATCACTTTGAAACCAACTTTCAAAGTCAACATGAAAGTCGAGGAGGGCGACTTTGGCTTTGACTTTCAAAATCACTTTGGAAACCGCTGTGGAAAGTCAAAGTAGTCTCGGCCTGCTTGGACTCGGACTCGGGCTTCGGCCAGCACACGGGCGGGCTCGGGCTGGCGCTCGAACTCGGCCTCCGATTCTCGCTCAGATCAGGCTTGGACTCGGAACTGGGCCCCAGCTCAAACCCGGGCTCCGGCTCGAGCTCCAGCTCCGGCACGGGTCGGGCCCGGGCTCGCGATGAGCCCGCAGGGAGCCGTAGCCGTAGGAAGCCGTAGCCGTAGGAAGCCATCGTCGCAGGTGCCATAGCCGTAGGAAGCCGTAGGAAGCCGTAGCCGTAGGGAGCCGTAGCCGTGGGGAGCCCAGAGCCGTAGCCGCAGAGAGCTGTAGCCGTAGGGAGCCGTAGCCGTAGGGAGCCGTAGCGGCAGCGGGCCGAGCCGTAGGGAGCCGCAGGCGTAACCCCGGGAGCCGTAGCTATTGGTAGATGGAGCCGCAGCCGTAGCGAGCTGTAGCCGCAGGGAGCCGCAGGCGAAGCCCCAGGTAGCCAAAGGCGCCGGGAGCCGCAGACGCAGGGAGCCGGGAGCCTTGGGGTGTCCTAGCCGCAGGAAGCCGAAGCCGCAACGGTGGAGAGCTGCAGTAGAAGCCCCAGCGGCACGAAAACGTAGCCGTAGAGAGACGTCGCCAAATCTTGGCGAAGTTCAGCTCGAAAACAATGAAAACAATGAGTTCTCTCCGAATATGGTATTCCTTCAAAATTCGAAAAAGGAGAATCTTCAGCTGTTTGGAACTGTAGCTGTCGGGAGCCGTAGCCGCGCGGAATCGTAGCCGTAGGAAGTTACCACGGATCTGATCATTCTCCGAAATTCGAACAATGAGTCAAGTCAGCTGTTCGGAAGGAACTGTAGCCGTCGGGGACCATAGCCGTAAGGAATCGTAGCCGTAGGGAGCCCTTTCAGCGAACCCAAAAACTACAACAACAACAAACACACCAAAAAAAAACACTACTTTCGGAGAGCGCACCAAAGGATCAAGAACAGGTGCATCCACCGCAACTAGATAAGCAACTCAACTAGATTATCTTGACAAATTTGTGCTTCTCGCGAATATAAAGTGCAAGCGAAACACAGCCACGTTCGCACATCGGCCACCTGTTCCTCTGAAAATGTAATAGCTGCGCATTAAGCCCTCACAGTAAATCAATACTGGAAGCCGGCGGTAAACCGTCAACCTTGGTTACCGCGGGGGGCTCGTGGAGCTTCCTTGCCAAATATTTGAAGCATGCGAGCGCGGCAAGCTCGCATTCTGAGCGCGCGAGGGTGTGCAGTTTCATAAAATATGCTTGACAGCTCCTTAGCTTGCCCGCAGCTCGAGTTCAGTTGAAACAAACAGCCACGCAAGAAACAGCATAAATTATTTTTGGGTCGCAACTCTGGTAGCAGACCGATCTCAGACGTCTCGATACTCCAGACTAGCGCCCGTGATCCTTTCCATTCGAAGGGTGCGCTTCCCGGCTCCGCGACTAGCGCTTTGTAGCATTTTCTGTCGATTGGTGTATATCTCAAATGAAGAAAGCAAACATCGTCTCTTCCAAAAAATGAAGGGTCCCAATAGTGCTACAGTCGGAGCTCTGGTAGCAGACCCATCTCAGACGTGTCGATACTGTAGGCGAGTATTCCTTATCATTTCCTGTTGAATGGTGCGCCTAGCTCCGTAGCTTGCCTACAGCTCGAATTGACTAGAGAAAACGCCTCTCCTAAAATTGTAGAGTGCAAACAGTCGTGTGCTCGCAGCTCTGGTAGCAGACAAATCTCAGGCGTCTACATACTTCAGACTGGCACTCCCAGGCATTCCCTGTCGATTGGTGTGCATCCCAGCTCCGTAGCTAGCCTACAGCTCGACTAAAGTAAAGAAAACACACATCATCTCTCAGAAAAATTGCAGTCTGAAACGTTTTCGGGTCGCAGCTCTGGTAGTTGACCGATCTCAGACGCCTCGATACCGTAGGCAAATGTTTCACATCATTTCCTGTTGAACGGCGTGCTTCTCAGCCCCGTTGCTCGCCTACAATTTGTTTCAAGGAGAGAGAACGAACATTGCCTCTCAGAAAAAGCGCAGAGTACAGAGTTTTAAAATCCCAGCTCTAATAGCCGACCAGTCTCAGGCATCTAGATACTCTAGACTAGCGCTTCTGATGTTTTCCTTTTGATTGCTGTGCCGAACAGCTCTGCAGCTGATCTACAGCTCGAGTTAAGTACAGAGAACTGTCACTACCTGCCGAGATGACACTTAACACCCGATCCCGCCCGGATGCTTTTGGGCAGAAATATCCACCCGATCGACTTGAGACCAAGATGGCGAGCGGGAGTAACATCAAAGATGGGGGGAACATGTTAGAACTGTAACGAACGGTTGAATTCCGAGAATGAATTTTCAAACGACACAGAACTGGCGCCGGGGGTAAACCGTCAACCTGGCCACGGCCAGGGACCTCGTAGAGCCCCTGTGCCATGACGAGATCTGCCGCGCAAGAGGGATGCCCACGTGGAGGTATGTATGCACACATTGAGATGACCGACATACTATCCTAACAAGCGGCAGTGCATGCAACAACGGGGTGCGTCAATATGTCGCCTGACACCCATGATCCTCGCGCCCAAAACTGTCGGCGCCGACCTCCGCAACGCGCAGAAGTTGCCGCGAGCGCGAGTCCTAGCCGCAGCCCGAGCCCGAGCCCGAGCCCAGGTTCGAGCCCAGCCCCGAGCGCAGGCCCAAGCCTCAGCCCAAGACCGAGCCCGAGCCCAAGCCCAGCTCGAACGAGCCCAGGCCCGAGCCCGAGCCCGAACGCGAACGAATTGTCAAATTTTGAGAAACTCATCTTTCACCGACCAAAACTGGGAGCCGGCGGTAAACCGTCAACCTTGGCTACCGCCCGGAACTCGTAGAGCTTCCATGCGATATTCATCAATGGCATGCAAACGCGGCAATTTCGCACTCCGCGCGCGCACGAGAGCGCGATTTCATGGAGGGGAAGGTGAGGAGAAGGAGGAGCGAGGAGGACGAGGAGTGGAGGAGTCTGAGGAAGAGGGGGAAGGAGAAGAAGGAGGAGGAGAACGAGGGGGAGGAGCAAGAAGGGGGGGAGGGGAAAAGAGTGGAGGGAATAAGAGGATGATGATAATGATGATGATGATGATGTTGAGAAGGAGAAAGAGCAGGAGGAGAAGGGAAGGAAAAAGAGCAGGAGGAGGAGGAAGAAACGAGGAGGAGGAAGAGGAAGAGGAGGGGGAGGAGGAGGAGGCGGGAGGAAGAAAAGCAGAAAGAGGAGGAGGAGGAAGAGGGGAAGTGGGCGAAGCAGGAGGAGGCGATGGAGGAGGAGAAGGAGGAGGAAGAAGGGAGGAGGAGGCGAAGAAGATGAAGGGGGAGAAGAAGGAGGAGGAGGCAGAGAAGGACAAGTTGCTCACAGCTTCTTGCTTGTCCACAGCTCGAGTTTGACTAGCGCTCGCCATCATTCCCATTCGAACATTATGCTGCGACTGTAGAGGACAGCATCGGATAATCAGTTGTTGAGCGGCATGCTTCCCAGCCCCTAACTTACCGATTACTCGAATTAAGTGAAAAACAATCACCGCCTCTCATAAGAATGAAAGGGTGCTATTATTTGGTCGCAGGTCTGCTCGCAGACCGATCTCCGGCGCGCAGAAACTCTAGACTGATGCATCTCAACATTCTCTCTAGACCCGGCGTGCATCTCAGCTCGGTAGCTGGCCTAGACCTCGAATTCCTTCACGGAAACGCAAATAGTCTCGTAAAATATATGCAATTCGAACAGGTTTTCAATCGCAGCTTGCACGCCGAATTGACACGTCGCGATGCCGAAAAATTCCACTAATGACTCCTTGTTTCGAAGAAATGCTTCTCAGCTGCATAGCCAGCCGCAGCGCGAATAAAGGAAAGAAACATGATCGTCCCTCGAAGAATTAACAGAGTAGAAATAGTTAGTTGTTCGGTTCCAGCTATGGTAGCAGACCAATATCAGACATCTGAAATACTTCAGACTAGCGCTCCTAATGATTGCATTTCGACTGCTGCAGAACAGCTATGTGGCTCATCTATAGCTCGAGTTCAGCTAAGAGAACCGACAGCACCTCTTAGCAATTAGCAGAGTATGAACAGCTGTTCTCTTCCAGCTCTCGTAGCAGACCGATCTCTGGCATCTAGATGCCTGAGACTAGCGCTCATGGTGATTGCCTTCCGCAAGCTGCGCCGAACATGCAGCTCATCTACAGCTCGAATTAAGTTCAGAGAACCGGCAGCACCTGCCAAGATGACGTTGAACAGCCGATACCACCCAAATGCTGCTTGATTGTAATATCCACCCGATCGACCTGAGATTAAGTTGGCGAGCGGTTATAAGATCGAATAGGAGGGGAAATATGTCAGAACCCGAACGGGGTGTGTTATATATAATTGATTTCAAAAATTTAAAACTCGGAGCCGGCGATAAACCGTCAACCTTGGTTTTTGCGTTGCTCGGAGCCCACGGGGAACAGAGGAGTCCCCGCTCAGGATTCAGGTCCGCAGCAAAGACGCAGGTGCTCAACACCTTCCGCAAGGCGCTTGCTGGCCAAAAGCTCAGCTTGACAGACAGTGCAGGAGGGCGGGATGGCGGCAGTCTCGGAAGCTATTTTGCATAGCCAAACGCCATGGCAAAGATTGAGAGCAGGGAGAGGGAGCACAAATATGTCAATGGCCCAGCCTATGCCAACACCGTGGGAGGAGCGGCCACCATCAAAATAGCCGCGAATCCCTTTGACCTGTCCCCGTTTGATACTGTGAATGCGCGGGTCAAGAGTGTAGTGAGACTGGCCCGCGCGGGCCTTCCACGTTTCAGCATCAGCACGCTCATTTCCTTCACGATAGAACCACTTCGATTGTTCCAATCCCCAAGACGGCGGTCCAAGCTCCATATCGCATGTGCAATACAATCGATAAAGAATATGCTGTATGTGCGCAATCGTGTCACAATACACAGCAGTAGTACATGCGTATCTTCCACAAGCCAATTTCCAACCACCTGGGAGTCCCCATGGAGCTCAATAGGGACCCCCTTGGCCTCGTAGTTCCACACACTGGCGTCCCCAAAGTTAAAGGCGAGACGTTCGGGAATCTTACCGTTTTTTTTCCTCGGGCTCCTCCTCCTCAACCTCCTCGCAATTCTTTGGTCTCCAGGGTTGGGGCTCAGGAAGTATTATGTATTCAAGTATACGCTGAAGCTTCCAGTCCGTGAGTAGCGTACGTGCGAAATGTCTCCACCCCGCCTGCGTCCAGGATAGTGCATCATACAAAGCTTCCCCTCCCACCGTTTCAAACGGGAATCCCCGAAGACGGAGACCCACCGGATCTGGCACCTTCTCTTCGACGAGTATGCGGTTGGGCCTGCTGAGAGCCCACATCGAATGATATCCTCCATCTGTTGTGTCCACGGGCTGGCAGCATGCATCATAGTGAAACGAGCATGGAGGAACGGATCATCAGCCCTCACTCCGACCATGTTTTTGTGGCGCCGCCTGCGCTTGGGCTCAGGCATATACTCTGGCGTCGGCGTCGGCGTCGGCTCGGGCAGTGGACCCGACCGACACGGCTTTGCCGCGGCCGCTCTGGACATTTTCACGATAAGTTTCCGACGACTGACCGCAGGAGCTGGTGGCTGGGCTGGCTCGGGCAGCGACTCCTGGCGCACACACATCTGGTCACCCCTCACAGCAGGGGCGGACTCAACAATAGTGAACAACTTTCTCCTCTTCCCAATGGCCCTATCATCCCCATCTTCGAGAGGATCGACAGTGAGCTGTGTATCCGTCAATTCATCTGTCGCCGCACGATACTGCGCCGTCGTCATCGCCACATCTTTTGCCCAACACCACTGCTTGAATAACAACGACTGGACGGCGCTCGGCATCAAAGCTGTCTTGAGCGCCCCTCGCGCCGCGAGGTACATAGTCTGAAAAAAGCGTGGCCAACTCTCAGTATTACGCTTCCTTCGCCAAACCATCTTGGACAATAACCGCCCCTCAATGGCGCGGATAGCTTCCAAAGCATTTTTGTCGGCCGTCATCCCTTCCGTGGCAAAGAGAAAGCGGCTCCTCACCCGTGAATCATAACGTTGTAGTCGTCTCTTCAGCTTGATTCCCTAACACGTATAGTACTTCTGCTTGATTCCCATGAGCTCAAACGAATTGATGAACTTGGAGAACAAAATTTGCAACCGAGCAAAAGTCACCAAAAGGTCCGTCGAGATTTTTCTTGCCAACTAGCTCTCCAGCGCCCCCGAATTACCTCGTAGAGCTCTTCGGCATCGATGAGCTAGAGGAATTCCGGCCCGGGGTGCAGCTGGTTGACCCACCCTGCCCGGGCGGACAATGTGTGAACTCTGGCTCAGTTGGGCGAACATTGTCGAAGATTTGAACATTCATTATAAGAACCCGTATTTTTCGCACCTGTAGTGGGTTATGCCGCGTCCGCCAGTGAAATTCTCAGGTCCGTAGCTGCAGTATTACTATCAAAACACTTGAAGGAACCGACTTTCGGTGAAAACTGGAAAACGTAATGTTTCAAGCTTTTGAGCTCACGCGTAAGGAAGCTTCCCGCACTGGACGCCAGCGGTAAACCGTCAACCTTGGTTACCGCCGGGGGACTCGTAGAGCTTCCTTGCCATATACCATCTCCAAAGAATTAGCAGAGTAGCTAGATACATTCAACTAGCAACAGCTGTCAAGAAAGTTCGTACAATTGCAAACCTAGCTCGGGTAGTGGACCGAGTTCAGACCTCTAGGACCTTCAGACGACCGCGTCTGATGATTCTGAATCGGTTTATGCGCGCACCAGCTCTGTAGCTCACCTACAGCTCGAGTTAAGTGTAAAAAACTGATGGTATCTGCCAAGAGAATCGGTAGAATACAAATAGTTTCGCAGACCTAGCTCGAGTAGTGGACCGAGTTCAGACCTCTAGATGCTTCAGACGACCGCGTCTGATTCTGAATCGGCTTCTGTGCGTACCAGCTCTGTGGCTCACCTACAGCTCAAGTTGGGTACAAATACCGACGGCATCTGTCAATAAATTCACTAGAATACAAATAGTTTCGCAGACCTAGCTCGAGTAGTAGACCGAGTTCAGACCTCTAGATGCTGATGATTATCAATCGGTTTCTGTGCTTACCAGCTCTGTAGCTCTCCTACAGCTCGAGTTGAATACAAAAAACCAACAACATATGTCACGAAATTCGATAAGATACGAATAGATTTGCAGACCTAGCGCGGGAAGCAGACTGAGTCAAGACCTCTAGATGCAACAGACGAACGCGCCTGGCGATTCTAGATCGGCTTCTGTGAGCAACAGCTCTGTAGCTCTCCTACAGCCCGAGTTAGGTACAGAAAACCGACAGCACCTGTGAGATGACTCGAACAATACGAATAGTGTCACGAACTACCTCGAGTAGCAAACCGAGTTCAGACCTCTGGATACAACAGAGGAACGCGCATGATGATTCTGAATCGGTTTCTGTGCGCACCAGCTCTGTAGCTCTTCTAGAGCCCGAGTGAAGTGCAAAAACTGACAGTAGCTGTCAAGATGACTAGAACAATACACATAGTTTCGCGGATCTAGCTCGAGTAGCAGACTGAGTTCAGAGCTCTAGATGCAACAGACGAACGCGCATGATGATTCTGAATCGATTTCTGTCAGCACCAGCTCTGTAGCTCCTCTACAGCTCGAGTTAAGTACAGAAAGCCGACAACACCTGTCAAGATGACTCGAAACAGCCGATCCCGCCTGGACGCTTTTTGGCAGTAGTAGGTACCGGGTCGAGCTGAGATTCGAAAGCCGAGCCACGGGAAAAAAGACTAGAGCTCAAACGAATTGAGAAATTTCGAGAACATAATTTTCAACCGAGCAAAAGTCACCAGAAGGTCCGTCGAGATTTTTCTTGCCAACTAGCTCTCCAGCGCCCCGGAACTACTCTCAAGCTCCCAGCAACTAGCCAGCGGTAAACTGTCAACCAGGTTGCCGCCGGGAGCCTCGTAGAGCTCTTTTTCTCGCGCGGCATCGTTCAGAACACACTGGGAAGCTTCTTGAAGCATACCTTGTCGGAAAAACACGTTTTTCGAGTTTTCCTCCAAAGTCGGTTGCTTCAAGTGTTCCAATAGTAATATTGCAGCTACGGACCTGAGAATTTGACTAGCAAACGCGGCATAACTCACTACAGGTGCGAAATATACCAGTTTTGAAAACGAATGTTGAAATCTCGCAAAATCTTCGTCCAACCGGCCCAAAGTTCCCACGTTGTCCGCCCGGGCCGAGTTGGCCAACTAGCTGCACCCCGCGTTGGACTTCCTCTAGCTCATCGATGCCAAAGAGCTCTACGAGGTATGTATTCCGATTAGTCCCGCGCGAGGAAAGAGCTCTCGAGGCTCCCAGCGGTAACCTGGTTGACGGTTTACCGCCGGCTCCCAGTACTCTTAAGCTTCCCGCAACTAGCTAAGGGAAGCTCTACGAGTTACTTGGTAGCGCCCAAAACCCGGAGAGCAACTGGGAGCCGGCGGTAAACCGTCAACCAGGTTACCGCCGGAAGACTCGTAGAGCTCTTGTCTGCACAGCGCTGCTTGGTCCCTTCAAGTGTTCTGATAGTAATAGCGCAGCTACAGACCTGAGAATTTGACTCACAAACGCGGCATGACTCACTACAGGTGCAAAGAATGCCGGCTCTTATAATGAATGTTCAAATCTTCCACAATGTTCGCCCAAGCGACCCAAAGTTCACGCATTGTCCGCCCCGGCTGGGTGGGTCAACTAGGAGCCGGCGATAAACCGTCAACCAGGTTACCGCCGGGAGCCTCGAAGAGCTCTTTCCTCGCACGGCGCTGCTCGGAACACGTGGGGGAAGCATTCTCACACGTGAGCTGGAAACTCGAAAAAAAAAATTTTTTAGTTTTCACCCAAAGACGGTTCCGCCAAGTGTTTTGATAATAATACTGCAGCTACGGACCTGAGAATTTCACTGGCAGACGCGGCATAACCCACTACAGGAGCGAACAAAACCGGTTCTGAAAACGAATGTTCAAATCTCTCAGAAAGTTCGCCCAACCGACCCAAAGTTTCCACATTGTCCGTCCGGTCCGGATGGACTGGGATCCGGCGGTAAACCGTCAACCAGGTAAGGGCCAGGAGCCTCGCAGAGCTCTTTTCTTGCGCGGCGCTGCTCAAAACAGACGGAAAAAGCTTTCTCAAGCTCGAAGAAAAAAAACTCGAATACGTTTTTCGGTTTTCATCCAACGTCGGTTCCCTCAAGTGTTTTGATAGTCATACTGAACAGACCTGAGAATTGGACTGGCAGACGAGGCATAACCCACTACACGTGCGAAAAAACTGGTTTATTAAAATGAATTGTCAAATATCTTTCAAATCTTAGCAAAACCGACCCCAAGTCATCACATTGTCTCTTAAGGTCGGGTCTGCCAACTAGCCCCACCCTGCGCCCGAATTCCTCTTAGCTCATCGTTCCGAAAGGCTCTACGAGGTATCAACTGGGAGCCGGCGGTAAGCCATCAACCAGGTAACCGCCGGGAGCCTCGTAGAGCTCTTTTCCTTGCGCGGCGCTGCTCGGAACACATGGAAAGAGCTTCATCAAGCGCTAGTTGAAAACTCGAAAAATACATTTGTTGGTTTTGATCGAAAGTCGATTCCGCCAAGTGTTTTGATAGTAATACTGCAGCTACAGCCCTGATAGTTTCACTGGCAGACTGGGCACAACCCACTACAGGTGCGAAAAATACCGTTTCTTGAAACGAATGCCAAATATCCCACAATGTTAGCCTAACCGGCCCAAAGTTCACACATTGTCCGTCGGGGCCGGGTCGGACAAAGAGCTGCACCCTGCGCCGGATTCCTCTAGCTCATCGACGCCGACAAGCTCGACGAGGCACTGGGCGCCGGCGGTAAACCGTCAACCTTTCTTACCGCCGGGAGACTCGTAGAACTTCCTTGCCATATATCATGTCCAAAGAATTGACAGAGAACGATTAGTTTTTTCAGCCTCAGCGCTGATAGCAGACTGATCTCAGGCTTCTAGATATATTTCACTGTTGCCCAGAGCTCTAGATGCAACAGACACACGCGCCTGATCATGCTGAATCGATTCATGTGCGTACGAGCTCTGTAGCTCTCCTACATTTCGAGTTAGGTACAGAAAACCGACAGGATCTGTCAAGATGACTCGAATAATACGCATAGGTTCGCGGACCTAGCTCGAGTAGCAGACGAAGTTCAGACCTCTAGATGCAACAGATCAACGCGCTTGATGATTTTCAATGGGTTCCTGTAAGCATCAGCTCTGTAGCTGTCCTACAGCTCGAGTTAAGTGTAGAAAACCGACAGCACCTGTCAAGATGACTCGAAACAGCCCATCCCGCCCGTGTGCTTTCTGGCAGTAAAAGATAGCCGATCGAGCTGAGATCAAGACGGCGAGCGCGAATAAGATCGAATATCACGGGAAAAATACTAGAGCTCTAACGAACTGGAAGCCGGCGGTAAACCGTCAACCAGGTTACCGCCGGGAGCCTCGTAGAGCTCTTATCTCGAACGGTGCTGCTCGCAACACACGGGGGGAGCTTTCTTACGCATGAGCTGAAACATTTCAAAGAATAGGTTTTTTCATTTTTCACCAAAGGTCGGTTGCTTCAAGTGTTTTGATCGCAATACCGCGGCTACGGACCCGAGAATTTCACTGGTGGACGCGGCATTACAGGTGCGAAAAATACTGGTTCTTGTAACGAATGCTCAAATCTTTCACAATGTTCACCCAACCGACCGAAAGTTCACACATTGTCCGCCCGGGCCCGGTGAGTCAACTAGCTGCACCCCGCGCCGGAATTCCTCTAGCTCATCGATGCCGAAGAGCTCTACGAGGTATTGTTGAATTTCGAGAACAAAACTGGAAGCCAGCGGTAAACCTTCAACCAGGTTACCGCTGGGAGCCTCGAAGAGCTCTTTTCCTTGCGCGGCGCTGCTCGGAACACATGGAAAGAGCTTCATCAAGCGTTAGCTGAAAACTCGAAAAATACATGTTTTTGATTTTCGTCAAACGTCGGTTGCGCCAAGTGTTTTGATAGTAATACTGCAGCTACGGACCTGAGAATTTCACTGGCAGACGCGGCACAACCCACTACAGGTGCGAAAAATACCGTTTCTTGGAACAAATGTTCAAATATCTCACAATGTTAGCCCTACCGGCCGAAAGTTCCCACATTGTCCGTCGGGGCCGGGTCGGCCAACTAGCTGCACCCCGCGCCGGAATTCCTCTAGCTCATCGATGCCGAAGAGCTCTACGAGGTATTTTCAACCGACCACCTGGTAGCGTCCAAAACCCGGAGAGCGACTGGGATCCAGCGGTAAACCGTCAACCAGGTAACCGCCGGGAGCCTCGTAGAGCTCTTTTCTCGCGCGGCGCTGCTCGAAACAGACGGAACAAGCTTCCTCAAGCTTGAAAAAAAATGGAAAAATACGTTCTTCGGTTTTCATCCAACGTCGGTTCCCTCAATGTTTTAATATTGCATCTAGAGCTCGAGTTAAGTGAACATAAATCATCACCATTTCGGAGAAAATCGGTCGCATACGAATAGGTTTGCGGACCTAGCGCCGAGTAGCAGACAGTGTTCAGAGCTTTGGATGCTTCAGCCGAACGTGATGATTCTGGATCGCTTTCTGTGCGCACTAGCTCTGTAGCTCTGCTACAGCTCAAGTTGAGTACAGAACACTGACAGCGCCTGCGAAGAGAACTTGAAGGAAACAAATACTTTCGCTAACTAGCCCGAATAGCAGACAGAGTTCAGACCTCTCGATGCAATAGACAAGCGCCTGGTGATAATGGATAGGTTCATGTGCGTACCAGCTCTGCGGCTTTTCTAAACCTCGAGTTAAGTACAGAAAACCATCAGCACTTGTCAAAATGACTCGAAGAATACGAATAGTTTTGCGGACCTAGCCCGAGTAGCAGACCGGATTCAGACCTCTGGATGCAACAGACGAACGCGTCTGATGATTCTGACTTGGTTTCTGTAAGCACCAGCTCTGAAGCTCCTCTAAATCTTGATTTAAGTACAGAAAACCGACAGCACTGTTTACAATGACTCGAAGAATACAAATAGTTGTGCGGACCTAGCTCGAGTAGCAGACCGAGTTCAGACCTCAAGATGCAACAGACAAACACGCCTGATAATTCTGAACTGGTCTCTGTGAGTATGAGCTCTGTAGCTTTCCCGAATCTCGAGTTAAGTACCGAAAACCGTCGAGAGCTTCTCGGAGCATTGCTAGAAAAACGTCGAATTTTATTTTTCGGTGTCAACGTGATGTCGGTTCCTCCAAATGTTTGGATAGTAAAACTGCATCCGGAGAGCTGAGCTGCTCGCAGAAGAAAGTTTAAGCACTAATGCTCGGAGTAAAAAATCTGGATTCTCAAAATAAATGGTTGAATATCTTTCAAATCTTGGCAAGAGCATTCTTCTTTCTGGCCGGGTCGACCAACTGGGAGCCGGCGGTAAACTGTCAACCAGGTTACCGCCGGGAGCCTCGTAGAGCACGGAGCTGCTCGGAACACATGGGGATGATTTCTTACGTGTAAGCAGAAAAGCTTTAAAAAAATACGTTTTCCAGTTTTCACCGAAAGTCGGTTGCTTCAAATGTTTTGATAGTAATACTGCAGCTACGGACCTGAGAATTCTACAGGCGGACGCGGCATAACCCACAACAGGTGCGAAAAATACCCGCTCTCAAAACGAATGTTTAAATCTCTCAGAAAGTTCGGCCAACCCACCCAAAGTTCACACATTGTCCGCCCGAGCCGGGGGGTCAACTAGCTACACCCCGCGCCAGAATTCCTCTAGCTCATCGATCCCGAAGAGCTCTACGAGGTAGAAGCTCCACCCCGCGCCAGAATTCCACTAGCTCATTGACTGGCGCCCGGCGGTGAGCCGTAAATCTGGTCACCGCCGGGACTCGTAGAGCTCCTTGCTCGCGTAAGCGTGCTCAGATCCGAAGGAGACAGCTTCTGGGAGCATTCTACAAAAACATTAAATTTGCATGTTTCGGTGCTGCTCCAAATGTTTCGATAGTAAAACTCTCTCTAGAGAGCTGAGCTCCTCTCAGAACAAAATTTAGAGACTAATGTTCGCAGTGGAATCTGCGTTCTCAAAATAAATGGTCAACTATCTTTCAAATCTTAGCAAAACCGACCGAAAGTCACCACATTGTCCTTTCTGGTCGGGTCGGCCAACTGGCCCCGGCGGTGAACCGTCAACCTGGTCTGCGATGTCTGCGCTGGCCGATTCGAGCTCCCAAGGGAGCAGGCCAGGACACAGAGAACCTAAACAGCGAAGCTGCAAAGATTAAAGCAGAGATGCATCAAACAGCGAAGCTGTACAGAAATGCGCGAGACTGCAAGTACACGAGAAAACAACTAACAAAATAATGAGTGAAGCAATGCAGGCCATAGATATGGAAGCAAAGCTAGAAGCATTCAGAGACCATACAATAACCACTGGTTTATACAGCGATTACCGTCTCAACACCACTGAGACAAACACGAAACTAAGAGAACTAAGCTAGCGAGTGCGCTTCAAAGCAATGCGAGACCATGCAGTAACCACATATAGCGATTACCGTCTCAGCACCACTGGAAGACCATGCACGTGAAATACAACGTCGAAATGTGGACTAGATAACGAATTAAACGCGCAACATACAGAGTGAGCCAAGACACCCGCCACTAGTTAGAGCGAATGCGGGCTCTTATCCGAACAAAGTGAAGGTCAGGCGAAGCTCTTATTCAACACACGTGCATGCACGACAACACACACAGGCATGAATAAAGGCAACGCAATGACAAATCACAATAGTTCTAACTCGAAGTATGTGGAAATCAAATGGACTGAGTTCTGAACTCCACTCGAGGCGACGTATGACCTCAATATCAAAGACCTCAATATCAAGTACAATGAATTATGAGCTTCACTCGAGGCGAAATATGAAGTCTGATGCCCAAAGACCTCAATATCAAGATACTCCGATGTCACAGAACTGTCAAAGTACTGAAGAAACTCGAACTGCAACTCGAACTGCAACTTCTAACTCACGAAAGAAAGGATTCCAACCACCCCTCGAAGATTCCCACTGCGTTGTGAATAAGAGTACTCACACTGCGTAGAGCTCCTTGCACGCGTAATAGTGCTCAGGATCGGAGCAGGGAGCTTCTCGGAGTACTTCTAGAAAAACGTCAAATTGACATTTTGCGGTATCAACATGAAGTCGGTTCCTGGAAGTAAACTAGTACTAAAACTAGCTGTAGAGAGCTGAGCTGCTCGAAGAACAAAGGTTATATTCGTATGCTTAGCGCAAAAAGATTGGTTTCTCAAAATAAATGGTCAGAATCTTTCAAATCTTAGCAAAACGACACAAAAAATACCACATTGTCCGTTCTGGTCGGGTCGGCCAACTAGCTCCACCCCGCGCCGGAATTCCTCTACACCTGTCCAGCTGACTTGCGGACCTAGCTCGGGTAGCAGACCGAGTTCGGACCTCTCGATGCAACAAACGCACGCGACAAATGATACAATCATTTGATGCGCGTACCAGCTCTGTGGCAATTCTGAATCGTGTGTTTAGTAAAGAAAACCGACAGCACTCGTCAAAATCACTCGAAGAATACGAATAAGCTTTGCGGACCTAGCTCGAGCACCAGACCGAGTTCAGAGCTCTAGATGGACAGACACACGCGCCTCATGATTTCCAATTGGTTCCTGTAAGCGTCAGCTCTGTAGCTGTCCTCAATCTCGAGATAAGTATAGAAAACCGTCGATGCGTGTCAAGATGACTCGAAACGGTCGTCGGTTCCAGCAAGTCTTTTGATAGTAATATGGCAGCTACGGACCTCAGAATTAAACTGGCATCCGCGGCATAACCCACTACACGTGAGAAAAATACCGGCTCTCAAAACGAATTTTCAAATTTTACGCAAAGATTCAAAAACTGACCCAAAATTAACACATTGTCTCTTAATGCCGGGTCGACCAACTGGCGCCGGCGGTTAATCACCGCCGGGAGCCTCGTAGAGCTCCTCACACTCATAAGAGTGCTGAGAATCGAAGTAGAGTGAAAAAGAAAAGATTTTTCGAAAATCGTTATTTTTGATTTTTTCGATGTTCACATTCGCTCAGTTCCCGGAAGTCAACTCATAAGGTAATAAATCGAAAGAGCTAAGCTGCTGTCAGAGAGGAGTTTACATAGCACTGCGACGCGAAAATAATGATTAAATATCTTGGAAAGTTTCGCAAACCCGACCAAAAGTCACCAATTTGTCTGCCCCTGGCCGGATAGGCCAACTAGCTCCACCCCGCGCCGGAATTCCTCTAGCTCATCGATAACGAGAAACTCTACAAACTAAAAAATCGTCAACGCGTGTCGAGATGACTGAAACCCACCGACGGTTCCCTCAAGTCTTTTGATAGTAATATTGCAACTACGGACCTGAGAATTTTACTGGCAGACGCGACATAACCTACTACACGTCAGAAAAATACCGGTTCTCAAAACGAATTTCAAAATTTTGCATAAAGTAAACAAAAAAACATCCGAGGTTACCACATCCTCTCTTTTTGTCGGGCCGGCCAACTAGCTCCACCCTGCGCCCGAATTCCTCTTAGCTCTTTGCTGAAGATCTCTACGAGGTACTAGCTCTACCCTGCGCCCGAATTCCTCTTAGCTCATCTTGCGAAGAGCTCTACGAGGTACTAGCTGCACCCCGCACCGGAATTCCTCTAGCCCATCGATGCCGAAGAGCTCTACGAGGTACTGGGCGCTGGCGGTAAACTGTCAACCTTTCTTACCGCCAGAGAACTCGTAGAGCTTCCTGACCATATAAAATGTCGAAAAAATGCAGAGAACGGATAGCTTTTCAGCCCAAGCGATTTCAGACCTCTCGACGCAACAGCCGAACGCCCCCCGATGCTTCTGGATTGTCTCTTGCACGAGCTCTGTAGCTCTCCTACAGCCCGAGTCACGTGCGTAAATCGACAGCACCTCTCAAGATGACTCGAACAAAACAAATAGTTTGGCAAACCCAGCTCGAGTATCAGACCAAGTTCAGACCTCTGAATGCGACAGGCGGACGCGTCTGATGTCTCCGAATCGATTCCTGTCACCACCAGCACGGTAGCCCCCCCACAGCCCGAGTTAAGTGCAGACAGCCGACAGCACCTCTCAAGATGACTCGAACAATACGAACAGTTTCGCGATTCTAGACCGGGCAGCAGACCGAGTTCAGAGCTCTGGATTCAACAGACAAACGCGACTGATGATTCTGAACCGATTTCTGTAAGTATCAGCTCTGTAGCTGTCCTATAGCTCGAGTTGAGTACAGAAAACCGAGAGCGCTTGTCAAGATAACTTGAATAATACAAACAGGTTTGGGGACATAGCTTCGCTAGCAGACCGAGTTCAGACCTCTGGCTGCAACCGACGAACGCGCCTGATGATTCTGAATCGATGAGGTGTGCCTACCAGCTCTGTAGCTGTTCTATATCTCGCGTTAAGTCCAATATACCGACAGCGCGTATCAAGATCACTCGAAACGGCCAATCCCGCCTGGACGCTTTTTGGCAGTAAAAGCTACCCGATCGAGCTGAGATCGAGATGGCGAGCGGGAATAAGATCGAATGTCACGGGAAAAAATTCTAGAGCTCAAACGAATTGTTGAATTTCGAGAACAAAATTTTCAACCGACCAAAAGTCAGCAAAAGGTCCGTCGAGACTTTTCTTGCCAACTAGCTCTCCAGCGCGCCGGAATTACTCTTAAGCTTCCAGCAACAACTGGCGCCGGCGGTGAACCGTCAACCTCGTCACCGCCGGGAACCTCGTAGAGCTCCTAGCATGTCTAAGAGTGCCCAGCATGAAAAGAGAGGGCTTCTGGAAGCATTTCTCGCAAAAGAGAAAATATGAGTTTTTCCATGTCGACATAAAGTTAGTTTCGCCAAGTGTTTTCACAGTAAAAATGCATCTAGAGAGCTCATATTAAGACGCGCAGGCCCTCATAGTCGTCTACAGGTGCGAAAAATCTGATCTTAAAATACATGGTCAAATATCTTTCAAACATTCGCAAAACCACCCAAAAGTTGTCACTTTGTCCGTCGGTGCCGGGTCGGCCAACTGGCGCCGGCGGTGATACGTCAACCTAGTCACCGCCGGGAACCTCGTAAAGCTCCTTACACTGGTAAGAGTGCTGAGAATCGAAGTAGACTCAAAAAATAAAGATTTTTCGGAAATCTTCATTTTCGATTTTTTCGATGTTCATATTCGCTCAGTCCCGGGAAGTCAACTCTCAAGAAAATGCATCGGCAGAGCTGAGCTGCTGTCAGAGAGGAGTTGATATGCCAATGCTCGGCGTAAAAATCTGCTTTCTCAAAATGAATGGTCAAATATCTTTCAAATCTGCGCAAAACCGACCCAAAGGCACCACTTTGTCCTTTCTGGTCGGGTCGACCAACTGGCGCCGGCGGTGAACCGTCAACCTAGTCACCGCCGGGAACCTCGTAGAGCTCCTTACACTGCTAAGAGTAGTGCTGAGAATCGAAGTAGAGTCAAAAAATAGAGATTTTTCGAAAATCTTCATTTTCGATTTTTTCGATGTTCATATTCGCTCAGTCCCGGGAAGTCAACTCTCAAGAAAATGCATCGGCAGAGCTGAGCTGCTGTCAGAGAGGAGTTCATATGCCAATGCTCGGCGTAAAAATCTTGTTTCTCATAATGAATGGTCAAATATCTTTCAAATCTGCGCTAAACCTACCCAAAGTCACCACTTTGTCCTTTCTGGTCGGGTCGACCAACTAGCTCCACCCCGCGCCGGAACTGGGCGCCGGCGGTAAACCGTCAACCTTTGTTACCGCCGGGGGACTCGTAGAGCTTCCTGATCATACATAATGAAACATTGTAGAGAACAATAGTTTTTCAGCCCCAGCGATTTCAGACCTCTCGATGCAACAGCCGAACGCCTCTCATACTTCTGGATCGTTTTCTCTGCGTGCCAGCTCGTGGCTCATACAGCCCGAGTTCAAGAAGAGGGACGCAATCTGCCAAGGTACCTTGAAGAATGCGAATAGTTTTGCGGAGCTAGTCCGAGAGGCAAACCCAGTTCAGACCTCTGGATGCAACAGACGAGCGCGCAGAATGATTTCGAATCAGTTTCTGTGCGTATCAGCTGTGTAGCTCTCCTACAGCCCGGGTTACGTGCGAAAATCGACAGCACCTGTCAGGATAACTCGAACAATACGAACGGGTTTGCGAACCTAGCCCGACCTCTGAATGCGACAAGCGAACGCGCCTGATGTCTCCGAATCGATTCCTGTGATTATGAGCCCTGTAGCCCCCCTACAGCCCCAGTTAAGTGCAGAAAACCGACAGTACCTCTCAAGATGACTCGAACAGTACGAATAGTTAGCGACCTAGCTCGGGCAGCAGACCAAGTTCAGAGCTCTGAATTTTCAGACAAACGCGCCCGATGATTCTGAATTGGTTCCTGGGAGTATCAGCTCTGTAGCTGTGCTACAGCTCGAGTTAATTACAAAAAACGACAACTTCTCTCAAGAAGACTCGAATAATACGAACAGGTTTGCGGACCTAGCTCAGCTAACAGACCGAGTTCAGCCTCTGGATGCGACAGACGAACGAGCCTGATCATTCTGAATCGATTAGCTGTGCTTACCAGCTCTGTAGCTGTCTTGTATCTCGAGTTAAGTCAAATATAACGACAGCGCGTATCAAGATGACTCGAAACGGCCGATCCCGCCACAGTGCTTTTCGATAGTAATACTCACCCGATTGAGCTGAGATCAAGATGGCGAGCGGGAATAAGATCGAATATCACAGGAAAAAATACTAGAGCTCGAACGAATGTTCAAATTTTGAGAACATAATTTTCAACTGGTCCCGGCGGTGAACCGTCAACCTGGTCACCGCCGGGAACCTCGTAGAGCTCCTAGCACGCGTGAGAGTGCTTAGCGTCGACATGAAGTTGGTTTCGCCAAGTGTTTTGATGGTAAAAGTGCATCTAGAGAGCTCATATTAAGACGCAGAGGCCCACGTAGTCGTCTACAGGTGCGAAAAATCTGCTTTCTTAAAATAAATGGTCAAATGTCTTTGGAATATTTGCAAAACCACTCAAAAGTTGTCACTTTGTCCTTTCTGGCTGGGTCGGCTAGCTCCACCCCGCGCCGGAATTCCTCTAGCTCATCGATGCCGAAGAGCTCTACGTTCAAATGTTAAGAACATAATTTTCAACTGAGCAAAAGTCAGCCAAAGTTCCGTCGAGACTGGCGCCGGCGGTAAACCGTCAACCTCGTCACCGCCGGGAACTTCGTAGAGCTCCTAGCACGCGTAATAGCGAAGGAGAGAAACCTGATTTTTGTTATGTCGACATAAAGTTGGTTTCGCAAGTGTTTTCATTGTAGAAGTGCATGTAGAGAGCTCATGTTAAGACGCACAGGCCCTCATAGTGGTCTACAGGTGCAAAAAATCTGCTTTCTCAAATAAATGGTCAAATATCTTTCAAATATTTGGAAAACCACCCAAAATTTATCACCTGGTTGACGATTTACGCTGGTTTCCAATTCCTCTAGCTCATCAACTGGAAACCGGCGGTAAAACGTCAACCAGATTACTGCCGAGACCCTCGTAGAGCTCTTCTGTCACACCGCGCTTCTCGGAACACATCAAGAAAGCTTCTGGAGCAAGAAACGAAAAAAACGAAAAATCACGTTTAACCTCTCAATGCGACAGGCGGACGCGTCTGATGTCTGTGAATCGACTCCTGTCATTACCAGCCCTGCAGCCCTCCTACAGCCCGAGTTAAGTGCAGAAAACCGACAGCACCTCTCAGGATGACTCGAACAATACAGTAGTTTCGCAGACCTAATTCGGGCAGCAGACCGAGTTCCGAGCTATGGATTCGACAGGCGGACGCGCCTGATGTCTTGAAATCGATTCCTGTGACCATGAGCACTGTAGCACCCCTCAGCGCGAGTTGAGTGAAGAAAACCGAGAGCACTTCTCAAGATGACTCGACCAATACGAATAGTTTCGCGATTCTAGATCGGGCAGCAGACCGAGTTCAGAGCTCTGGATTCGACAGACAAACGCAACTGATGATTCTGAATCGGTTTCTGTAAATATCAGCTCTGTAGCTGTCCTACAGCTCGAGTTAAGTACATAAAACCGAGAGTTTCTGTCAAGATGACTCGAATAATACGAATAGGTTTGCGGACCTAGCTCGGCTAACAGACCGAGTTCAGACCTCTGGATTCAACAGGCGAACGCGCCTAATCATTCTACATCGGTTAGCTGTGCCCACCAGCTCTGTAGCTGTCCTAAAGCTCGAGTTATGTTCAGAAAACTGTCAGCGCGTATCAAGATGATTCGAAAAGGCCGATCCCGCCACAGTGCTGTTCGATAGTAATATTCACCCGATCGAGCTGAGATCAAGATGACGACCGGGAATAAGATCGAATATCACGGGAAAAAATACTAGAGCTCTACGAATGTTCAAATTTCGAGAACATAATTTCTAACTGAGCAAAATTCACCAAAAGTTCCGTCGAGATTTTTCGAGCCAACTAGCCCGCCAGTGCGTCCGAATTACTCTTGAGCTTCCAGCTGCTGGCTTAGGAAAGCTCTACGAGTCACTTTGTCCTTTCTGGTTTGGTCGACCAACTAGCTCTACCCCGCGCCGGAATTCCTCTAGCTGATCGATAACGAAAAGCTCTACGAGGTACTGGGAACTGGCGGTAGACCGTCAACCAGGTTACCGCCGGGCCCCTCGTAGAGCTCTTTCCTCGCACGGCGCTGCCCAGTGCACATCTAGGGAGAGTCTGCAGTAAGACTCAAAAAACTCGGAAAAAAAAACGTTTTCATATTTCTATCCAAAGACGGTTCCGCCAAGTGTTTGGATAGTAATACTGCGCCTACGAACCTCAGAATTCACTGGCGGACGCGAAAAAACCCATCGCAGGTGCGAAAAATATCGGTTCTCAAAACGAACGTTCAAATCTCTCACAAAGATCGTCCAACCGACCCAAAGTTCGCACATTGTCCGTCGGGGCCGGGTCGGCCAACTGGGCGCCGGCGGTAAACCGTCAACCTTGGTTACCGCCGGGAGACTCCTAGAGCTTGAGTTGAGAAAACCGACAGCACCTACCAACATTCCGACTTATAGTGAATATTTTTTGACCTCTAAATGCGACAGGCGGACGCGTCTAATGTCTGCGAATCGACTCCTGTCATTACCAGCCCTGCAGCCCCCCTACAGCCCGAGTAAAGTGCAGAAAACCGACAGCACCTCTCAATGACTCGAACAATACAATAGTTTCGCGGACCTAGTTCGGGCAGCAGACCGAGTTCCGAGCACTGGATTCGACAGGCGGACGCGCCTGATCTCTTCAAATTGATTCCTGTGACAAGAAGCACTGTAGCCCCCCTCAGCGCGAGTTGAGTGAAGAAAACCGAGAGCACTTCTCAAGATGACTCGACCAATACGAATAGTTTCGCGATTCTAGATCGGGCAGCAGACCGAGTTCAGAGCTCTGGATTCGACAGACAAACGCAACTGATGATTCTGAATCGGTTTCTGTAAACATCAGCTCTGTAGCTGTCCTACAGCTCGAGTTAAGTACAGAAAACCGGGAGTTCCTGTCAAGATGACTCGAATAATACGAATAGGTTTGCCGACCTAGCTCGGCTAACAGACCGAGTTCAGACCTCTGGATTCAACAGGCGAACGCGCCTAATCATTCTACATCGATTAGCTGTGCTTACCAGCTCTGTAGCTGTCCTAAAGCTCGAGTTATGTTCAAAAAACCGTCAGCGCGTATCAAGATGACTCGAAACGGGCGATCCCGCCACAGTGCTTTTCGATAGTAATATTCACCCGATCGAGCTGAGATCAAGATGGCGAGCGGGAATAAGATCGAATATCACAGGAAAAATACTAGAGCTCTAACGAATGTTCAAATTTTGAGAACAAAATGTTCAACGGACCCAAAGTCAGCAAAAGTTCCGTCGAGATTTTTCTTGCCAACTAGCTCTCCAGCGCGCCGGAATTACTCTTAAGCTTCCAGCAACTAGCTTTGGGAGCCACTCTACGAGTCACTAGCTCCACCCCCCGCGCCCGAATTCCTCTAGCCCAACGATGCCGAAGAGCTCTACGAGGCACTTGGTTGCGCCCTAAACCCGGAGAGCAAGGAGGACACACACTCGAAAGCCTTCCTGGCGAGCCCTCGGAAGCTCCCCTGAAGCGCTTCCGGGGCTCCGGGGAGCTCCCCTGGAGCGCTTCTGAAGCGCTTGCAGGAACGTAACTCGTAGAGCTTCCCTGAGCAAGTTATTGCTGGAAGCTTAAGAGTAATTCCGGGGCGCTGGAGAGCTAGCTGGCAAGAAAAATCTCGACGGACCTTTTGGTGACTTTTGGTCGGTTGAAAATTTTGTTCTCAAAATTTGAACATTCGTTAGAGCTCTAGTTTTTTTTTCCCATGATATTCGATCTTATTCCCGCTCGCCATCTTGATCTCAGCTCCATCGGGTATCTTTTACTGTCAAAAAGCAGGCAGGCGGGATCGCCTGTTTCGGGTCATCTTGTCACGCGGTGACGGTTTTCTCAAGATAACTCGAGCCCCAGGACAGCTACAGAGCTGGTAAGCACAGCTTATCGATTCAGAATGATCAGGCGCGTTCGCCTGTTGAACCCAGAGGTCTGAACTCGGTCTGCTAGCCGAGCTAGGTCCGCAAACCTGTTCGTATTATTCGAGTCATCTTGACAGACGCTCCCGGTTTTCTGTACTTAACTCGAGCTACAGGACAGCTACAGAGCTGATACGTACAGAATCTGGGTCAGAATCATCAGTTGCCGTTGTCTGTTGAATCCAGAGCTCTAAACTCGGTCTGCTGCCGATCTAGAATCGCGAAACTATTCGTATTGTTCGAGTCATCTTGAGAGATGCTGTCTGTTCTCTGCACTTAACTCGAGCTGTAGGGGGGCTGCACGGCTGGTAATGACTGGAATCGATTCAGAGAAATCAGGCGCGCCCGCCTTCCGAATCCAGAGCTCCGAACTCTGTCTGCTGCTCGAACTAGGTCCGCGAAACTGGGCGCCGGCGGTAAACCGTCAACCTTTCTTACCGCCGGGGGACTCGTAGAGCTTCCTGACAACATATAATGTCGAAAAAAATTACACCGAAAAAATAGTTTTTCAGCCCAAGTAATTTCAGACCTCTCGGATGCAACAGCCGAACGCCCCCGATGCTTATGGATTGTCTTCTGTACGAGCTCTGTAGCTCTCCTACAGCCCGAGTTACGTGCGTAAATCGACAGCACCTCTAAAGATGACTCGAACAATACGAATAGTTTGGCCTAGCTCGAGTATCAGACGAGTTCAGACCTCTGCATGCAACAGGCGGACGCGTCTGATGTCTCTGAATCGATTCCTGTGATTACCAGCCCTGCAGCCCCCCCTACAGCCCGAGTTAAGTGCAGGAAAGCGACAGCACCTCTCAGGATGACTCGAACAATACGAATAGTTTCGCCGACCTAGTTCGGGCAGCAGACAGAGTTCAGAGCTCTCGATTCGAAAGGGGGACGCGCCTGATGTCTCCGAATCGATTCCAGTGATTACCAGCCATGCAGCCCCCCTACAGCCCGAGTTAAGTGCAGAGAACCGACAGCATCTCTCAAGATGACTCGAACAATACGAATAGTTTCGCGACTCGAGATTGGGCAGCAGACCGAGTTCAGAGCTCTGGATTCAACAGACAACGGCCAGTGATAATTCTGAATCAGATTATGTACGTATGAGCTCTGTAGCTGTCCTGTAGCTCGAGTTAAATACAGAAAACCGAGAGCGTCTGTCAAAATGACTCGAATAATACGAATAGGTTGCGGACCTAGCTCGCAGACCGAGTTCAGACCTAAGCTCTACGAGTTACTATTCGCGAATCATCCTGACAGGTCCTGTCGGTTTCCTGCATTAACTCGGGCTGTAGGGGGGGCTGCAGGGCTGGTAATCACAGGAATCGATTCAGAGACATCAGACGCGTCCGCCTGTCGCATGGAGAGGTCTGAACTTGGTCTGATTCTCGAGCTAGGTTTGCTAAACTATTCGTATTGTTCGAGTCATCTTAAGAGGTGCTGTCGATTTACGCACGTAACTCTGGCTGTAGGAGAGCTACAGAGCTCGTACAGAAGACAATCCAGAAGCATCGAGGCGTTCGGCTGTTGCATCCGAGAGGTCTGAAATTGCTTGGGCTGAAAAACTGTTTTCTGTGTAATTTTTTCAGACATTATATGTTGTCAGGAAGCTCTACGAGTCTCCCGGCGGTAACGAAGGTTGACGGTTTACCGCCGGCGCCAAGTTTCCGCCCGTGCCCGCATTGCATTGGTAGCGTCCAAAACCCGGAGAGCAAAGAGAACACACACCGGAAAACCTTCCTGGCAAGCCCACGGAAGCACGCGTGAAGCTCTTCTGGGGCTCTGGGGGGCTCCCCGGCAGCGCTTCCGAAGCGCTGCCAGGAACGCTTCCACGCGTGCCTGCACGCGCGCAGGCACGCCTAGACGCTCGCCGGAAGCTCTCCCGGACACGCTGCCGGGTCAGGCGAGCTGCTGCGAGACTTCTGGACCGGCGGAGATGGGCTGCTGGCGGGCACCACCACCGTCCGGCTTCTAATCTTAAACCCTTTAGCTCTCAGCGAGCTCTCCGGGAACTTGCGCAGGCACGCGTTGACGCTTGCCGGAAGCCCTCCCGGACACGCTGCCGGGTCTGGCGAGGCGCTGCTGGGATCGTGGAGCGGCGGAGATGGGCTGCTGGCGAGCACCACCACCGTCCGGCTTCTAATCTAAGACCCTCTCGCTCTCAGAGAGCTCTCCGGGAATAACGAAAAGCTCTACGAGGTACTAGCTCCACCCCGCGCCGGAATTCCTCTAGGTCATCGATGTCGAAAAGCTCTACGAGGTACTTGCTAAGGGAAGCTCTACGAGTTACTAGCCGCACCCCGCGCCAGAATTCCTCTAGCTCATCGATGCCGACGAGCTCAACGAGGTACTCTTACGCTTCCAGCATTAACTTGCTAAGGGAAGCTCTACGAGTTACTAGCTGCACCCCGCGCCCGAATTCCTCTAGCTCATCGCTGCCGGGAGGCTCTACGAGGTATCTTCCCTGGAGAGCGCTGGGAGGGTCCCCTGCAGCGCTGCTGCAGCGCTGCCAGAAACGCTTCCATGCGTGCCTGCTCGCGTGCAGGCACGCGTGGAAGCTTGCCGGAAGCTCTCCTGGACGCACTGCCGGGCCGCCGGAGTCGCTGCGGGGAACGTGGGGCGCCGTGGAGGAGCTCCTGGCGGGCACCAGCACTGGGCGCCGGCGGTAAACCGTCAACCTTTCTTACCGCCGGGGGACTCGTAGAGCTTCCTGACAATATATAATGTCGAAAAAATTGCAGAGAACGAATAGTTTTTCAGCCCAAGCGATTTCAGACCTCTCGATGCAACAGCCGAACGCCCCCCGATGCTTCTGGATTGTCTTGTGTACGAGCCCTGTAGCTCTCCTACAGCCCGAGTTACGTGCGTCAATCGACAGCACCTCCCAAGATGACTCGAACAAAACGAATAGTTTGGCGAACCCAGCTCGAGTATCAGACCAAGTTCAGACCTCTCCATGCGACAGGCGGACGCGTCTGATGTCTCCGACTCGATTCCTGTGATTACCGGCCCTGCAGCCCCCCTACAGCCCGAGTTAAGTGCAGAGAGCCGACAGCATCTTTCAGAATGACTCGAACAATACAAACAGTTTTGCGGACAGAGTTCGGGCAGCAGACCGAGTTCCGAGCTCTGGATTCCACAGGCGGACGCGCCTGATGTCTTCGAATCCATTGCTGTCACCACGAGCACTGTAGCCCCCCTACAGACCGAGTTAAGTGCAGAAAACCGACAGCATCTCTCAAGATGACTCGAACAATACGAAGAGTTTCACGATTCTGGATCGGGCAGCGGACCGAGTTCAGAGCCCTGGTTTGGGGGGGGGGGGTAAAAAAGGAATAATAATATATATATATATAAAAAAAAAAAAAAAAAAAAAAAAAAAAAAAAAAAAAAAAAAAAAAAAAAAAAAAAAAAAAAAAAAAAAAAAAAAAAAAAAAAAAACAAAAAAAACGCGCCTGATGATTCTGAATATGTTTCCGTAAGTATCGGCTCTGTAGCTGTCATATAGCTCGAGTTAAGTACAGAAAACCGAGAGCGCCTGTCAAGATCACTCTAATAATACGAATAGGTTTGCGGACCTAGCTCGGCTAGCAGACCGATTTCAAACCTCTGGATGCAACAGACGAACGCGCCTGATCATTCTGAATCGATTAGCTGTGCTTACCAGCTCTGTAGCTGTCTTGTATCTCGAGTTGAGTCCAATATACCGACAGCGCGTATCAAGATGACTCGGAACGGCTGATCCCGTCTGGACGCTTTTTGGCAGTAGAAGGGACCCGATCGAGCTGCGATCAAGATAGCGAGCGGGAATAAGATCGAATGTCACGGGAAAAAATATTAGAGCTCTAAGGAATGGTCGAATTCCGAGAACACAATTTTCAACCGACCAAAAGTTGCCAAAAGGTCTGTCGAGATTTTTCTTGCCAACTAGCTCTCCAGCGCCCCGGAATTACTCTTAAGCTTCCTGCAACTGGGAACCGGCGGTAAACCGTCAACCAGATTACCGCCGGGGCCCTCGTAGAGCTCTTTTCTCGCACGGCGCTCGCCGGTCCATATTGAGGAAGAAGTCTGGAGCAAGACCTAGAAAAAAAAAAAAAAAAAAAAAAAAAAAAAAAAAAAAACGTTTTCATATTTTTATCCGAAGATGGTTCCGCCAAGTGTACAGATAGTAATAATGCGCCTACAGACTCAGAATGCACTGGCGAACGCGAAAAGACCCACTACAGGTGCGAAAAATACCGGTTCTCAAAATGAATGTTCAAATATCTCAGAAAGTTCCTCCAACCGACCGAAAGTTCGCACATTGTCCGTCGGGGCCGGTTCGGTGAACTAGCTCCACCCCGCGCCCGAATTCCTCTAGCTCATCGATGCCGAAGAGCTCTACAAGGTACAACTTGCTAAGGGAAGCTCTACGAGTTACAGCCCCGCTTCTAAGAAACCCTTTAGCTCTCAGCGAGCTCTCTGGGAACTGGGCGCCGGCGGTAAACCGTCTACCTTTCTTACCGCCGGGGGACTCGTAGAGCTTCCTGACAATATTAATGTGAAAGAACAAATGCAGAGAACGAATAGTTTTCAGCCCAAGCGATTTCAGACCTCTCGATGCAACAGTCGAACGCCCCCGATGCTTCTTGATTGTCTTCTGCACGAGCTCTGTAGCTCTCCTACAGCTCGAGTTAGGTGCGTGAATCTCCACAGCAACCCTGAAGATGACTCGAACAATACGAATAGTTTCGGAAACCCAGCTCGAGTATCAGACCAAGTTCAGGCCTCTGAATGCGACAGGCGGACGCGTCTGATGTCTGCGACTCGATTCCTGTGATTACCGGCCCTGCAGCTCCCCTACAGCCCGAGTTAAGTGCAACCGACAGCAACTCTCAGGATGATTCGAACAATACAATAGTTTCGCGGACTAGTTCGGGCACCTGACCGAGTTCAGAGCTCTGGATTCGAGAGGCGGACGCGCCTGATGTCTTTAAATCGATTCCTGTGACCACCAGCACTGTAGCCACCTCCGCCCGAGTTGAGTGCAGAAAACCGAGAGCACTTCTCAAGATCACTCGAACAATAAGAATAGTTTCGCGAATCTAGATCGAGCAGCAGACCGAGCTCAGAGCTCTGGATCCAAAAGACAAATGCGACTGATGAGTCTGAATCGGTATCTGTAAGTATCACCTCTCTAGCTGTTCTATAGCTCGAGTTTATTACAGAAAACCGAGAGCGTCTGTCAAGATGACAGAAATAATACGAATAGGTTTGCAGACCTAGCTCGGCTAGCGAACCGAGTTCTCTTCATTCAACAGGCGAACGCGCCTGATCATTCTCAATCGATTAGCTGTTCTTACCAGCTCTGTAGCTGTCCTAAAGCTCGAGTTATCCTCAGAAGACCGTCATCGCGTGTCAAGATAACCCGAAACGGTCGATCCCGCCTGCCTGCTTTTTGGCAGTAGAAGGTACCCGATCGATCTGAGATCAAGATGGCGAGCGGGAATAAGATCGAACATCATGGACAAAAATACCAGAGCTCTAAAGAATGTTGAAATTTTGAGAAAATAATTTTCAACCGAGCAACAGTCAGCAAAAGATCCGTCGAGATGTTTCTTGTCAACTAGCTCTCCAGCCCGCGCAATTACTCTTAAGCTTCCAGCAATAACTTGCTACGGGAAGCTCTACGAGTTACTAGCTCCACCCCGCGCCGAAATTCCTCTAGCTCATCGATGCCGAAGAGCTATACGAGGTACTTGGTAGCGTCCCAAACCCGAAGAGGCAAGAGACGCTCGGGAACGGGAATTTTTCCCTGGAGAGCTTGGGAGGGCCCCCTGCAGCGCTGCTGCAGCGCTGCCAGAACCGCATTCATGCGTCCCTGCTCGCGTGCAGGCACGCGTGGAAGTTTGCCGGAAGCTCCCGGATACGTTGCCGGGCCGCCGGAGTCGCTGCGGGGGAGGCGGAGCGCCGTGGAGGAGCTTCTGGCGGGCACCACAGTCCGGCTTTTAATACACCCTTTAGCTCTCGGCGAGCTCTCCGGGAACTGGCGCCGGCGGTGAACCGTCAACCTGGTCGCCGCCGGGAACCTCGTAGAGCTGCTCTCACTGTGAGAGTGCAGAGAATCGACACAGAAATTAAAAAAATATGGATTTTTCGAAAATCTTCAAATTCGATTTTTTCGATGTTCATATTCGCTCAGTTTCTGGAAGTCAACTCATGCAAAAATGGATCGAGAGCTGAGCTGCTGTCAGAATAGGTTTCCGACCCTAGCTCGGATAGCAGACCGAGTTCAGACCTCTGGATTTATCAGGCGAACGCGCCTGATAATTTTGAGTGCGATAGGTGTGCTCACAAGCTCTGTAGCTGCCCTACCGCTCGAGTTAAGTACAAAATACCGACAACCCGTATCAAGATGACTCGAAACGGCCGATCCCGCCAGTGTGCTTTTTGGCAGTAAAGGTACCCGATCGAGCTGAGATCGAGATGGCGAGCGGGAATGAGATCGAATATCACGGGAAAAAATACTAGAGCTCTAACGACTGTTCAAATTTCGAGAACAAAATTTTCAACCGACCAAACTGGGCGCCGGCGGTAAACCGTCAACCTTGGTTACCGCCGGGGAACTCGTAGAGCTTCCAAGCTCAACTTAAGTTGAGAAAACCGAGAGCACCAACCAACATTCTGACTCATAGTGAATATTTTTTTACCTCTCAATGCGACAAGCGGACGCGTCTGATCAGACCGAGTTCAGACCTCTCAATGCGACAGGCGGACGCGTCTGATGTCTTCGAATCGACTCATGTGATTACCAGCCCTGCAGCCCCCAGTGCAGAACACCGACAGCATCTCTCAGGATGACTCGAATAATCTAATAGTTTCGCAGATCTGTTTCGAGCAGCAGACCAAGTTCTGAGCTCTCGAATCGACCAACGAACGCGCCTGATGTGTGCAAATCGATTTCTATGACCCGCAGCACTGTAGCCCTCCCCCAGCACGAGTTGAGTGCAGAAAATTGAGAGCACGTTTCACGATGATTCGGACAATACGAATAGTTTCGCGAACCTAGCTCGGGCAGCAGGCCGTCAGAGCTCTCGATACAACAGACAAACGCGCCTGATAATTCTCAATCGATTTCTGTGACTGTAGGCTCTGTAGCTGCCTACAGCTCGAGTTAAGTACAGAAAAAAATACCGAGAGCGTTTGTCAAGATGACTCGAATAATACGAACAGATTTGCGGACCTAGCTCGGCTAGCAGACCGAGTTCAGACCTCTGGAGTCAAGAGACGAACGCGCCTGATGATTCTGCGATAGGTGTGCTTACCAGCACTGTAGCTGCCCTGCAGCTCGAATTAAGTACAAAATACCCACCACGCGTATCAAGTTGACTCGAATAATACGAACAGGTTTGCGGACCTAGCTCGGCTAGCAGACCGAGTTCAGACCTCTGGATTCAACAGAAGAACGCGCCTGATGATTCTGAGTGCAATAGGTGTGCTTACCAACACTGTAGCTGCCCTACAGCTCGAATTAAGTAGAAAATACCGACAACGCGTATCAAGTTGACTCGAATAATACGAATAGGTTTGCAGACCTAGCTCGGCCAGCAGACCGAGTTCAGACCTGTGGATGCAACAGGCGAATGCGCCTGATGATTCTGAGCGCGATAGGTGTGCTTACCAGCACTGTAGCTGCCCTACAGCTCGAGTTAAGTAGAAAATACCGACAACGCGTATCAAGACGACTCTAATAATACGAATAGGTTTGCGGACCTAGCTCGGCTAGCAGACCGAGTTCAGACCTATGGATTCAACAGGCGAACGCGCCTGATGATTCTGAGTGCAATAACTGTGCTTACCAGCTCTGTAGCTGTCCTACAGCTCAGGTTAAGTACAAAATACCGACAACGCGTATTAAGATGACTCGAAACGGCCGATCCCGCCAGTGTGCTTTTTGGCAGTAAAAGGTACCCGATCGAGCTGAGATCAAGATGGCGAGCGGGAATAAGATCGAATATCACGGGAAAAAATAATAGAGCTCTAACGAATGTTCAAATTTCGAGAAAAAATTTTCAACCGACCAAAAGTTGTGAAAAGTTCAGTTCTTTTTTTTCGAGCCAACTAGCTCTCCAGCGCGCCGGAATTACTCTTAGCTTCCAGCTATAACTAGCTAAGGGAAGCTCTAAGTTCAGTTTTTTTTTCGAGGCAACTAGCTCTCCAGCGCTCCGGAATTACTCTTAAGCTTCCAGCAATAACTTGCTAAGGGAAGCTCTACCAGTTACTGGGCGCCGGCGGTAAACCGTCAACCTTGGTTACCGCCGGGGAACTCGTAGAGCTTCCAAGCTCGACTTAAGTTGAGAAAATCGACAGCACCTACCAACATTCTGATAGTCAATATTTTTGACCTCTGAATGTGACAAGCGGACGCGTCTGATGTCTGCGAATCGACTCCTGTCATTACCAGCCCCGCAGCCCCCCTACAGCCCGAGATCAGTGCAGAAAACCGAGTGTGTCACTCAGGATGACTCGAACAATACAATAGTTTCGCGAACCTAGTTCGGGCAGCAGACCGAGTTCCGAGCTGTGGATTTGACAGACGGACGCGTATGATCTCTTTAAATCGAGTCGTATGAGAACCAGCACTGTAGCCCCCTCTTGGCGCAAGTTAAGTGAGAAAACCGAGAGCACTTCTCAAGATGACTCGACCAATACGAATAATTTCGCGATTCTAGATCGACAGAAGACCGAGTTCAGAGCTCTGGATTCGACAGACAAACGCAACTGACGATTCTGAATCAGTTTCTGTAAATATCAGCTCTGTAGCTGTCTCACAGCTCGAGTTAAGTACAGAAAACCGAGAGTTTCTGTCTAGATGACTCGAATAATACGAATAGGATTGCGGACCTAGCTCGGCTGGCAGACCGAGTTCAGACCTCTGGATTCAACAGGCGAACGCGCCTAATTATTCTGGATGAGATGAATGTGCTTACCAGCTCTGTAGCTGCCCTACAGCTCGAGTTAAGTACAGAAAACCGAGAGTTTCTGTCAAGATGACTCGAATAGTACGAATAGATTTGTGAACCTAGTACGGCCCACAGAACAAGTTCAGACCTCTCGATTCGACAAGCAAACGCGCCTGATCATTCTGAGCGCGATAGGTGTGCTTACCAGCTCTGTAGCTACCCCACAGCTCGAGTTAAGTACAAAATACCGACAGTTTCTGTCAAGATAACTCCAATAATACGAATAGGTTTGCAGACCTAGCTCGGCTCACAGGCCGAGTTCAGACCTCTGGATTCAACAGGCGAACGCGCGCGATGATTCTGAGTGCGATAGCTGTGCTTACCAGCTCTGTAGCTGCCCTACAGCTCGAGTTAGGTACAAAATACCGACAGCGCGTCTCAAGATCACTCGAAACGGCCGTTCCCGCCTGCCTGCTTTTTGGCCTCCAAAGTTACCCGATCGAGCTGAGATCAAGATGGCGAGCGGGAATAAAATCGAATATCATGGTAAAAAATACTAGAGCTCTAACCAATGGTCAAAGTTCGAGAACAAAATCTTTAACCGACCAAAAGTCATCGAAAGTTCCGTCGAGATTTTTCGTGCCAACTAGCTCTCCAGCGCGCCGGAATTACTCTTAAGCTTCGAGTAACTAGCTTAGGGAAGCTCTACGAGTCACTTGTAAGCGTCCAAAACCCGGATAGCGAGGCAAGGTGCGGAGCGCAGAGCGCTCGAAAGCGCTGCACGGCGGGCTCCGCCAGGCCGCCTGACTCGTAGAGCTTCCTGACAACATGTACTGTCGGAAAAAATTGCAGAGAACGAATCCCAACTCGAGTATCAGACCAAGTTCAGACATCTGAATGCGACAGACGGACGCGTCTGATGTCTCCGAATCGATTTCTGCGGTTAATCGCCCTGCAGCCTCCCTACAGCCCGAATTAAGTGCAGAACGCCAAGAGTAGCTCTCAAGATGACTGGAAGAATACGAACAGTTTCGTGATTCTGGATCGCGCAACAGACCGAGTTCAGAGCTCTGGATTCAACAGCCGAACGCGCCAAATGATTCTGGGTGCGGTAGGTGCGCTTACCAGCACTGTAGCTGCCTTACGGCTCGAGTTAAGTGGAAAATAGCGACAACGCGTATCAAGTTGACTCGAATAATACGAATAGGTTTGCGGACCTAGCTCAGTTAGCAGACCGAGTTTAGACCTGTGCAACAGGCAATGCGTCTGATTATTCTGAGTGCGATAGAAGTGCTTACCAGTACTGTAGCTGTCCTACAGCTCGAGTTAAGTAGAGAATACCGACAACGCGTATCAAGTTCACTTGAATAATACAAACAGGTTGCGGACCTAGCTCGGCTGAGAGACCGAGTTCAGACCTCTGGGTTTGACAGGCGGACGCGCCTGATCATTCTGCATGTCTTAGCTGTGTTTACAAGCTCTGTAGCTGCCCTAGAGCTCGAGATGTTCAGTAAACCGTCAGGGCATATTAAAATGACTCAAAACGGCCGTTCCCGCCACCGTGCTTTTTGGCCTTCAAAGTTACCCTATCGAGCTGAGATCAAGATGGAGCGCGGAAATAAGATCGAATATCACGGGAAAAAATACTAGAGCTCTAACCAATAGTCAAATTCCGAGAACGAAATTTACAACCGAGCAAAGGTCACCAAAAGTTCCGTCGAGATTTTTCTTGTCAACTGGCGCCGGCGGTGAACCGTTAACCTGGTCACCGCCGGGGACCTCGTAGAGCTCCTTTCACGCGTGAGAGTGCTCAGAGTCGAAAGAGAGAGCTTCTGGAAGCATTTCTCGAAAAGGGTAAAGATTGATTTTTTCGTGTCGACATGAAGATCGTTACTCCAAGTCTTTTGATAGTACAAGTCCGCCTACAGAGCTCATACTAAGACAGAGAGGCCCTCATAGTCGTTTACAGGTGCGAAAAATCTGCTTTCTAAAAATGAATTGTCAAAATATCTTTCAAAAAATTGCAAAACCACCCAACAGTTACCACTTTGTCCTTTCTGGCCGGGTCGACCAACTAGCTCCACCCCGCGCCGGAATTTCTCTGGCTCGTCGATGCCGAAGATCTACGAGGTACTGGCTCTCCAGCGCGCCGGAATTACTCTTCGCTTCCAGCTATAACTAGCTGAGGGAAGCCACGACCCCTCTGCCTAGGAGCCTGCGAGCACTAGCGAAGCTCTGCCGAAGCTGTGCCGAAGCGTCTTGCGCACCTTTGAGCCACGCGTATTGGGAAACCCTAGGAAGGCACGCTCCCGGACCCGCTTTAACCTCCGGCAACTCGCTGCGAGGATCGTGCACCGGCAGAAGTGGGCGTGTCACCCTCACCACCCAGCTCCGGCTTCTTCTCTGAAACTCTTAGCTCTCCAAGGAGCTATCCGGGGAAAGCGTCGACTTGGTAGCGTCCAAACCCCGGAGAGAGAAGGGAGCCTTTGGGTATTGGGTACAGGAAATCTTTCCTGGAGAGCTCCGGGAAGCTCTCTGCTGCACTGCCGCAGCGCTAGCAGAAACGCCCCCATGCGTGCCTGCACGTGTGCAGGCACGCGTGGAAGCTTGCCGGAAGCTCTCCCACGTCTCCGGTTCACCGGAAGCGCTGCGAGGAACGTGGATCGCCGTGGAGGAGCTCCTGGCAAGCACCACCACCGTCCGGCTTCTAATATTAAACCATTTAGCTCTCAGCGAGCTCTCCGGGAATAACCTGGATAGCGAGGCGAGGCGCGGAGCGCAGAGCGCTCCAAAGCGAATCTTTTACGACGCGCGGGGCTTTATGAAACCTACCACGACACCTCTGCCTAGGAGCCTGCGAGCACTGGCGAAGCTCTGCCGAAGCTCTGCCGAAGCGCTGCGCGCACCCTTGAGCCACGCGCATTGGGAAACGCTAGGAAGCCACGTTCCCGGATCCGCTGCAACCTCCGGCAACTCGCTGCGAGGATCGTGGACCGGCGGGGGTGAGCATGTCCCCCTCGCCACCCACCTCCGGCTTCTTCTCTGAAACCCTTAGCTCTCCAAGGAGCTATCCGAGAAAAACCCGGAGAGCGAAGAGAATCTCGGCACGGGAAATCTTTTCTGTATCTTTCAAATTTTCGCATCTTGGTAGCGTCCAAAACCCGGAGAGCGAAGAGAATCTCGGCACGGGAAATCTTTTCTGGAGAGCCGTGGGAGCCCCCCTGCAGCGCAGCGGAACCGCTGCCTGAAACGCTTCCTGCATGCAGCCACGCGCGAAAGCTTGCCGGAAGCTCTCCCGGACACGTTGCCGGCTCGAACGACCTGCTGCGGGGATTCTGGACCGCCGCGGAGGAGCTCCTGGCGGGCACCACCACCGTCCGGCTTCTAATCTTAAACCCTTTAGCTCTCAGCGAGCTCCACAGGAAAAACCACCCAAAAATTTTCGCATTGTCCGCCTCGGCCGGCTGGGCCAACTGGCGCCGGCGGTGAACCGTCAACCTGGTCACCGCCGGGAACCTCGTAGAGCTCCTTGAATCCGTGAGAAAGCTCAGCATCAAAGCGGGAGCTTCTGGGAGCTTTTCTACAAAAACTTCAAGTTGAGATTTTTTCGGAGTCAACATGAAGTCGGTTCCTTCAAGTGAACTGGTACTGAAAATGACTCTAGATGGCCGAGCTGATCAGGGAACGAAGTTTATATCTCAATGCTCGGAGTAAAAATCTGCTTTTTCAAAATGAATTGTCAAATATCTTTCAAAAAATTGCAAAACCACCCAAAAGTTGTCACATTGTCCGCCTCGGCCGGCTGGACCAAAGTTCTCACTCCCAGCGAAGCTATTCATATGAAGTCTCGCGCTCTCAGTGAGAGCGCGAGACCATTCTGCGTCGACAAAAATGCACCAGAACTCTCTAGGTCACCCATAGATCGATATAAATTAGAAAAAAAATCATCCGACACAAAAAATACAAAATTGTACAAATCGATATTTTTCATTGATTTTGAAAATTCTAATCAATTTGGGCACTCTCGAGGCTCCCATTCGATGTCTCGCATGTCGCTACTTCGATTGGAATGTACCTGGCATGCATAGCATGCACTCAGCTCGAGTTATCATCGAAACACCGTTCGCAACACGCATACATAGAGACAGTATTTCGAGCATAACTCCTGACTCAGCCATTTCTAGGAACTCTCGAGCTTCCAGTGTGACGCGCCAGATCATTCTGCATCGACTGGTGTGCGTGAGAGGTCTGTAGCTTGCTGACAGCTCGAGTTAAGTAAAGCCAACCACCGTCACCTGCCAAACTGCACTGCAGGCAAAGTCGGTTCCTGCAAGTCTTTTGACAGTAATATTGCCCCTAGAGCCCTGAAAATTTTACCAGCAGGTGCGCCATAGCTTACTGTATGTGAGAAAAATCCGTTTTCTGAAAACGAATTGTCAAATCTTGCACAAAGTTTCAAAAACCGACCCCAGGTTAACACATTGTCTCTTTTGGTCGGGTCGGCCAACTAGCTCCACCCTGCGCCCGAACTGGGCGCCGGCGGTAAACCGTCAACCTTTGTTACCGCCGGGGGACTCGTAGAGCTTCCTGACAACATATACTGTCGGAAAAAATTGCAGAGAACGAATAGTTTTTCAGCCCAACTCGAGTATCAGACCGAGTTCAGACCTCTAAATGCGACAGATGGACGCGTCTGATGTCTCCGAATCGATGCCTCTAAATACCCGCCCTGCAGCCTCCCTACAGCCCGAATTGAGTGCAGAACGCCGACAGTAGCTCTCAAGATGACTGGAAGAACGAACAGTTTCGTGATTCTGGATCGCGCAACAGACCGAGTTCAGAGCTCTGGATTCAACAGGCGAACGCGCCTGATGATTCTGAGTGGGGTAGCTGTGCTTACCAGCACTGTAGCTGCCCTACAGCTCGAGTTAAGTATAAAATACCGACAACGCGTATCAAGTTCACTCGAATAACACGAATAGGTTTGCGGACCTAGCTCAGCTAGCAGACCGAGTTCAGACCTATGGATTCGACAGGCGAATGCGTCTGATCATTCTGAATGCGATAGCAGTGCTTACCAGCACTGTAGCTGCCCTACAGCTCGAGTTAAGTAGAAAATACCGACAACGCGTATCGAGTTGACTCGAATAATACAAACAGGTTTGCGAACCTAGCTCGGCTGACAGACCGAGTTCAGACCTCTGGGTTCAACAGGCGAACGCGCCTGATCATTCTGCATGCGTTACCTGTGCTTACCAGCTCTGTAGCTGCCCTAGAGCTCGAGTTATCTTCAGAAAACCGTCAGCGCATATTAAGATGGCTCGAAACGGCCGATCCCGCCAGAGTGCTTTTTGGCCTTCAAAGTTACCCGATCGAGCTGAGATCAAGATGGCGAGCGGGAATAAGACCGAATATCACGGGAAAAAATACTAGAGCTCTAACGAATTGTCAAATTTCGAGAACGAAATTTTCAACCGAGCAAAAGTCACCAAAAGTTCCGTCGAGATTTTTCTTGCCAACTAGCTCTCCAGCGCGCCGGAATTACTCTTAGCTTCCAGCTCTAACTAGCTAAGGGAAGCTCTACGAGTTATTCCTCTTAGCTCATCTCGTCGAAGAGCTCTACGAGGTACTAGCTCCAGCCCGCGCGGGAATTCGTCTAGCTCGTCGATGCCAAAAAGCTCTACGAGGTACTAGCTCCACGCCGCGCCGGAATTCCTGTTGCTCATCGATGCCGAAGAGCTCTACGAGGTACTAGCTCTCCAACTGGGCGCCGGCGGTAAACCGTCAACCTTTCTTACCGCCGGGGGACTCGTAGAGCTTCCTGACAATATATAATGTGGAAAAGAATTTCAGAGAACGACTAGTTTTCCAGCCCAAGCGATTATAGACCTCTCAAGATGACTCTAACAAAACAAACGAACAGTTTTCCAATCGAGCTCGAGTATGAAACCGAGTTCAGACCTCTGAATGCGACAGGCGGACGCGTCTGATGTCTGCGGATCGATTCCTGTGATTACCAGCTCTGCAGCCCCCCATACAGCCAGAGTTAAGTGCAGAAAACCGAGAGTAGCTTTTAGGATGACTCGAATAATACAACAGTTTCGCGGATCTCGTTCGAGCAGCAGACCGAGTTCCGAGCTCTCGGTTCGACGAACGGACGCGCCTGGTGTCTCGAAATCGATTCCTGTGACCAGCAGCACTGTAGCCCTCCCCCAGAACGATTCAAGTACAGAAAACCGAGAGCACTTCTCAAGATGACTCGAACAATACCAATAGGTTCGCGAACCTAGCTCGGGGAGCAGGCCGAGTTCAGAGCTCTTGATTCAACAGACGAACGCGCCTGATAATTCTCAATCGATTTCTGTGATTATCAGCTCTGTGGCTGCCCTACAGATCGAGTTAAGTACGAAAAACCGAGAGCGTCTGCTACAATGACTCGAATAATACGAATAGGTTTGCGACCCTAGCTCGGCTAGCAGACCGAGTTCAGACCTCTGGATTCAACAGGCGAACGCGCCTGATCATTCTGAATGCATTAGCTGTGCTGACCAGCTCTGTAGTTGTCCTGAAGCTCGGGTTATCTTGAGAAAACCGACAGCGCGTATCAAGATGACTCGAAACGGCCGTTCCCGCCTGCCTGCTTTTTGGCCTTCAAAGTTACCCGATCGAGCTGAGATCAAGATGGCGAGCGGGAATAAGATCGAATATCATGGGAAAAAATACTAGAGCTCTAACGAATGGTCAAATTTCGAGAACAAAATTTTCAACCGACCAAAAGTCACCAAAAGGTCCGTCGAGATTTTTCTTGCCAACTAGCTCTCCAGCGCCCCGGAATTACTCTTAAGCTTCCAGCAATAACTGGGCGCCGGCGGTAAACCGTCAACCTTTCTTACCGCCGGGGGACTCGTAGAGCTTCCTGACAATATATAATGAAAAGAATTTCAGAGAACGACTAGTTTTCCAGCCCAAGCGATTATAGACCTCTCAAGATGACTCTAACAAAACAAACGAACAGTTTTCCAATCGAGCTCGAGTATGAAACCGAGTTCAGACCTCTGAATGCGACAGGCGGACGCGTCTGATGTCTGCGGATCGATTCCTGTGATTACCAGCTCTGCAGCCCCCCATACAGCCAGAGTTAAGTGCAGAAAACCGAGAGTAGCTTTTAGGATGACTCGAATAATACAACAGTTTCGCGGATCTCGTTCGAGCAGCAGACCGAGTTCCGAGCTCTCGGTTCGACGAACGGACGCGCCTGGTGTCTCGAAATCGATTCCTGTGACCAGCAGCACTGTAGCCCCCCCAGCACGATTCAAGTACAGAAAACCGAGAGCACTTCTCAAGATGACTCGAACAATACCAATAGGTTCGCGAACCTAGCTCGGGGAGCAGGCCGAGTTCAGAGCTCTTGATTCAACAGACGAACGCGCCTGATAATTCTCAATCGATTTCTGTGATTATCAGCTCTGTGGCTGCCCTACAGATCGAGTTAAGTACAAAAACCGAGAGCGTCTGCTACAATGATTCGAATAATACGAATAGGTTTGCGACCCTAGCTCGGCTAGCAGACCGAGTTCAGACCTCTGGATTCAACAGGCGAACGCGCCTGATCATTCTGAATGCATTAGCTGTGCTGACCAGCTCTGTAGTTGTCCTGAAGCTCGAGTTATCTTGAGAAAACCGACATTGCGTATCAAGATGACTCGAAACGGCCGTTCCCGCCCCGCCTGCTTTTTGGCCTTCAAAGTTACCCGATCGAGCTGAGATCAAGATGCAGCGGGATGAGATCGATATCATGAACAAACTAGAGCTCTAACGAATGGTCAAATTTTGAGAACGAAATTTTCAACCGACCAAAAGTCACCAAAAGGTCCGTCGAGATTTTTCTTGCCAACTAGCTCTTCAGCTCCCCGGAATTACTCTTAAGCTTCCAGCAATAACTGGCGCCGTCGGTAAACCGTCAACCTGGTCACCGCCGGGAACCTCGTAGAGCTCCTAGCACGCGTAGGAGTGCTCAACATCAAAAGAGAGGGCTTCTGGAAGCATTTCTCGAAAATAAGAAAACGTGATTTTTTCCATGTCGACATGAAGTTGGTTTCGCCAAGTGTTTTGATAGTAAGAGCGCATCTACAGAGCTCATATTGAGACGCAGAGGCCCTCATAGTCGTCTACAGGTGCGAAAAATCTGCTTTCTCAAAATAAATGGTCAAATATCTTTCAAAAAATCGCAAAACCACCCAAAAGTTATCACTTTGTCCGTTCTGGCCGGGTCGACCAACTAGCTCCACCCCGCGCCGGAATTCCTCTAGCTCATCGATAACTGGCGCCGGCGGTGAACCGTCAACCTGGTCACCGCCGGGAACCTCGTAGAGCTCCTCTTACAAGTAAGAGTGCAGAGAATCGGCATATCATCAAACAAGTGAAGATTTTTCGAAAATCTTGAAACTCGATTTTTTCGATGTTCATGTTCGCTCAGTTCCCGGAAGTCAGCTCATGCAAAAATGCATCGAGAGAGCTGAGCTGCTGTCAGAGAGGAGTTCATATGCCAATGCTCGGCGTAAAAATCTGCTTTTTCAAAATAAATGGTCAAATATCTTTCAAATTTTTGCAAAACCACCCAAACTGGGCGCCGGCGGTAAACCGTCAACCTTTGTTACCGCCGGGGGACTCGTAGAGCTTCCTGACAACATATACTGTCGGAAAAAATTGCAAAGAACGAATAGTTTTTGCGCCCAACTCGAGTATCAGACCGAGTCC
>CAUYUJ010021435.1:0-47500 GCA_963575745.1 Prorocentrum cordatum
GTGCGGTTGAACCTCCGCTCTCTTGACGGTCCTCGTCGCGACTAGCTCGCCCGTCTCGAGGGCGCATATGTGCTCGTCGGTGTCGTAGCTCTTCCCAAGCCAGACTGCCCTCGCGAAGCCCACGTCACCCTTGTGGTGCACCTTGCCTCTCGCCCTGCGGTCCTTGCCCCTGGACAGACGCGCCAGGGCGGACCCCCCTGGAGTGGCCATCTCCCTGGTGTGGGCGTGGCCGTAGAGGTCCTCATGTGCCGCCCGGCCACTTGCCTTGATCCTAAGGTTGGTGCATGCCCAGCCCGCGTGGCGTTGCAACCAGTTGTACATGGCCGTGCCTGGTCGGACCCTTGCCCCCAGCCGTGCCTCCAGCGCGCCCCTGCTCGCGCGGAACTGCGCCTGGACGATGTCATTGGCATTCCCCGGGGGGTTCGACTGTGAGCTCAACGTAGGTGCAGGTCTCACGACCACGCGGTTGGGCAGCTCCGCCTCGACCTTGTTGGCCAGGTCCATCATGACGTTCTCGTGGTCTGGCCTGAGGATGACCTTCTGATAGAAAAAGCTCTTGAGGAACGCCACCGTGGCTGCCGCCGCGTATAGGGATCAGCGCGTCGGTCGGGTTTCGGGGCACTGCGCATGGCGCCTGCGTCGGCATCCTCGACCACCAGCACCACCACTTCCTCGCCCTGTCTCTGGCCATCCTCAGCGCGGGGGCCCGCCTCCACAGCGTCGGCCGCCTCGCCCTTGAAGAATGCCAGGTCAAGCCCGATCGCGGGGAGGCGCTCCACCTCCGCGTCCACCAACTCGCGGGGCCTGTCGCGCCCGCGTCCCATCTGACAGTGCTCACGCAGGCGCCGCGGTGGACAGTGCTGGTTCTCCTCGTGGCGCTGTCTCTCCTCTGGCGTTGGCTCGCGGACGTCGGGGAATGCGGGCGGTTCCAACGCCTGTCCCGTCTCCGCCTGACGCTCCATCTCCTCGCGCCTCAGCTCGCGGAAATCATCCGTCGCCGCCCTCGCCTTGCGTTTGCCCTCTTACTCGACGAGCCGTGCCCAGCACTGAGCCTTCGCCCCGTAATACGGGGCGTAGATCTCCTTGGGGCGCATCTGCATGGCGTCGATCCTCGAGCTTGGTCCAAGCCCCTCGAGGTACGACCGTCCTGACGGCTGTGCCGCCGCAGGTGCCTCCTGGCCCTGCGCGGGCGCCGCCGCCTCCTGCGCCTGCGGTGGCGTCGCCGCCGCCTGCGCCTGCGGCGGCGCCGCCCCCGCCTCTGGCGGCGCCGGGCCACGCGACCCTCGAGCATCTGGGTGCGGTGGAGGGCCCTCTCCCCGCACCGTCCCCCACGGAGCTCCCGCGGCGCCAGCTGCGGCGACCCTGGCGGGGCAGGCTGCGAGCTTGGCCTCGCCCATCGCGTCGTGGATCTGCGCGGCGAAGTAGAGCGCATCGCCGACGAGCTTCACGCCCGCCCGCTCGCCCGTCTCGAGGTTCACGGCGCGCGGGTCGCTCTCCTCAAGGACAAACCTGAACTGCTTGCGCGCCAGCTTGCCGAGTCTGAGCATCGCGCCCTGAGGGGCGAGGTCGCTGCTCACTCTGAGGTCCCCCAAGCATGGCTGGCGACCCTTCTCGCCACCGACGACCATCGGGATCCTGCGGGGCCCCTCGGTGCCAAGCCTCTGGCCGCTCACCGTGGTGAGCTTGGGCGCAGCGGGGTCCTCCTGAACCGTTGGGCGCCGTGCTCCGAACGCCTGGCCGCAGAAGTGCTCGTCGCTGCCACTGTCTGCGTGGATGGGCCCTCTGCGCTCCTCCCTGCGGCAGCCTCCGACCGAGCTCCTGACTCCGAAGACCCAACCGACCTCGTCGCCGTCGGATCGTGCAGCCACCGCGCTCACAGCCCGCTGGCCGTCAGCGCCCGCAGGGACCTGCTGGGGCGCGGCCGCTTTCGGGGGCGCGGCCGACGGCGCCCGCGGCTTGCCAGCCGCCTTGTGCCAGCAGTCCTTCTCCTTGCGCTCCTGCTTCTGTCGCCAGTTGCAGGCCCCCTCTAACTTGGCGGGGAAACTGCCCTTGAGCTTGTCACTATTGCCTCCCTTCTTGCTGCCTTGTCCGCCCTTGTCGCCCTTGTCGCCCATCTTGTCGCCCTTGCCGCCCCCCGACTTGTCGCCCTTGCGCTCGGGCAAGGGCTGTTGCGGCAGGGCATGGCCCGAGATCGCTCCGATCTCCATCGGCGCCGCGACTTGATCCGCCGCGCCGCTAGCTGCGAAGACCTGCCCCGACGCCATCCACTCTCTCTGGTGGGTCCCTGGCGCCACGCGCGAGACCTCGGCGGCCGTCGGGGCGTTGCGGTCTGGCGCGGCTCGGGGCTATGGACGAGCAGCGTGGCGGTGCAAAACTCATCGCCGAAGTCCTTCCCCTCCTGCATGACGTACCTCGCCACGTCGTTGTCCCAGTCAACGAGCTGGTCAGCGAACGGCTTCTGGTCACCCCACCTGGAGTCGAGCAGGCCGAAGAGCATGGCCGCGAACCTGTTGCCCACCCAAGGCCCGCACTCTTTCTTGATCGCCCGCTAGGCGACGAAACCCTCGTGCATGCCTGCGAGCGTTACTGTCGCCAGCGCCTTGCGCTGGGTCTTGGTGATCAGCATGGCATGCAGCCGCTTGCTCTTTGCTGCCGCGCGCTCGCCCATGCTGACGCTGCCCACCGCGAGCACTGGCTGGGCCTCGCCGTCATCGATGAGGTCATCCCAGCCCATCAGCGCGAAGAACGCGTTAGCTTTGATGGACCAGCTGGGCCAGTCCTCATCTCTGCCACTGAACTCTGGCAGCTTGATGTCGCCTCTGCAATCCACCAGCTGCTCTCTGGGCGCCGCTGCCATGGGCTGCGTGCGTCCTCAGTCTTCCCGTGGGTCTGATCCCCGTAGTTCACCGCAGAACCGCGCACGCCGCTACCATGGCGGAAGTTACGCGGATGAGTGGGGGAAGCGTATCGAGGGGCTCCTTTTCCTCCAACGCAGCTCGAACAAAAAGGGCCTGCGGGTATGCTACGAATTGGCGGCGCCCGAATCACTCAAGACCCCGAGCACTTTCAGCCGATGATCTACAGGGGAATCCCCCCCTGTTAAATCAAGCACTGACTCTGATACATTCCTTCGGGGAAGATTGAAAGGAGGAGGCCGCCCCCTTGGGGCGCCGTCCTTAACAATGCACTCGGGGCGATTCGGTTGTTCCATCCCTCCGAGCGATCCTTCCGTTGGTCCTAGGCCCAGCGAAGCCAACGGCTGAGCCATCGTTTCGGCTGATAACCAGCTTTTTGCTTGGATATTGGCTATCCCTGCAATGTGTTCCTATGTAATATCCCTTTCCCCCGAAGGTCGGTTTCGCGAGGAAAACTCATGGCGCTTCGACAAGGCCATGGTTTGGAAGGAGTGTTCCGTTAAGCGGATAAGAGAGATATGTGTGGTAGGGAGGAGGCCGGCCGGCCGACGACACAACGACGATGAGGGGACGACTCCTCGGCGCGCGCGCGCAAGCCAGCACGCTCCTATCTCCGATACCTCTCGAATCAGAGTGGCTGCAGATAACCAATCAGTACAATAGTAATGGTGGCAAGGGCAACAGGATGGTGGTGCGGAGAGGAACATATTTATTCACGGATCGTGCACCTCAGTGAGCTTCACCTGCGGTTTCAGAGCCAGGCTTTGCTTAGGGTCACTCCGCCCATGTCGGCATACCCCTCACAGGGATTGTACCCCACAGGGAGCTCCACCTACGTCCCCAAAGACAAGGTTCGCATAGTGCTGATCTCAGGGCCCGGGGAGGCCTTGGTATGTCTATATATGTCGTGCATGTGCGTGTTATCTGTTATGCATGTGCGTGTTGACGCTGCAGCATTTTGGCTTGCCACAGGAGTGGAAAAGAGGGTGCAGGTGCTCCCTCCTCGAAGCCCAATCTGCATTGGTAGAGCGGAGCGTGCCGCGCGATAGCAGGCGCTGTCGCACCGGGAGGCACTCGGGTGAGTGCCGGCGGGACGCAACTAGAAGGTGATGAACACGGACAACGGGGGCTCCGGCGGCGCGATCAGGAGGTTCGCCGGGAGTGGAGTCGACGCCTTTCGGGACTACCGATCCTGGAAGAAATGGGCGCGGGCGTACCTCATCGTGCAGAAGGCGAAGGGGACGCCTGCGTCGGCCCTAGGGCCGATGCTTTTCACGCTGCTCGACGACGTCGCCGCCCGAGCACTGGAGATTATTGACATGGACGATCTGGAGCAAGAGGGCGGCGAGCAGCACATATTCGACACACTCGACTCACGCTTCCCCGACGTGGCAGCCCACGACAGGCTCGGCGAGGCGCTGAAGGAGGTGTTCACGATTCGCCTGGCCAGAGGGGAGTCGATGGCGGCCTACTGCGGACGCGCTCAGGCGGCGTTCGCCAAGGGCGAGACGGAAGGCGTGGTGCTGCCAGACATGGCGCGCGGGTACCTGCTGCTGCTGGGAGTGCATATGGCGCCGCAGAACCTCGCAGTCGTACTGGCGGCTTCGGGCCGATCTTACAAGGAGAAGGACGTGGCGATGGCGCTCAGGACGACCTACCCTAACGGCTTAGCGGATTTCGGCCAGCAGTCGAAGGCGTTCGGAGCGAACGTGGCGGTAGAGGAGGCCAACGAGAGCGACGACGTCGCAGACATCACGGCATTGCTGGCGGGTTTCGACATGATTGAGGATACTGAGGACGGGGACATCCTGGACGAGAGTGAGGCCATCGAGATTCTGGTGTCCTGGCGCGACCAGCGCAACAAGATAACGAAAGAACAGCTGGCTCGGGGCTTCGGCCCGAAGAGGCCGGACACGCAGGCGATGGCGAAACGAGTGCGATGCTACAACTGTGACGAGGTCGGTCACTTCAGCAGGGACTGCAAGAAACCACGACGTCAACGCAGGCCGCCACCACGGGACCACAAACACAAGGGCAAGGACGGCGAGAAGCGCGGCGACGTGGTCACGGCCCTCGAGAGTGACTCGGACGAGGGCGTCTTCGTAGTCAGCGACGGCGGGACCGAAGACGTCGACGAGGAAGAGACCTTCGAGTGCGACGTGTGCGAGAACGAGTTCCAGCGGCCCCTGCGCGGCGGCAACCGCAGCTACGACGACGAGTGCGACTGCGAGCCGGCGGTCGACGAGGAGGACGAGGATCAGGACATAGACGACCTGTACGAGGCGTACACGGCGGCGAGGGACGACATGGATGACGTGATCGAGGCGTACCGCAGGCTGATCGCGGTGCCCAGGGACGAGGTCTTGCCAGAAGTGCTGACGGCGTCAGCACACGAGCCGGGATCGGGCGTGGTCGACACCGGGTGCGGCAAGGGAGTCATCGGCGAAGAGACTCTCAAGGAGCACAAGGTGGAGATGGAGAAAGCTGGACTTGCAGTGAAGACGATCAAGCAGACGAGAGCGACGACCTTCCGATTCGGCAACCAGGAGACACTAGAGTCGATCTACACCGTGGAGATGCAGTGCCGAGTGGGCGGCCGCCTCTTGGTGCTTCGCCTGTGCGTCGTCCCAGGCGGGACCCCGCTGCTGGTGAGCAAGCCCATGCTCAAGGCCCTCGGCGCGCAGCTGGACATGGAGCGGGACGAGATTCGGTTCGCCCGGATCAACGTCACGGTGCCGCTCCGGGTTGCGGCCAGCGGCCATTACCAGCTGAACCTGTGCGAGATGACGAACGAGGGCGGCAGGAGGATCCAGACGGCAGAGGTCGACGTGATGATGACGGCAGAGCAGGGCGACGGGATGACGGCGGAGGAGCAGCAGGAGCTCGAGGAGTTCGTCGCAGCGGCGTCGTCGGGTTTTCGCTAGGGCCGAGCCGGGGCCCTGAGGCTGACGGCGACTGGGACGACACCGACGTCCTGTGGTCAGAGGGCGTCACCGATATCATGAGCCGGCGGGCCAAGCGGACGCTGGTCAGGGGTGTTCTCGAGGCGCAGGCCCGGCTGGGCCACCGACCGAAGTGCCTGGAGATCTTCTCGATGCCTCGAGTGACCCCCGTCCTAGAGTCCATGGGGTTCCAGAGCCTCGGCGCTTTCGACCTACAGAACGGCTGGGATGCCCGTCGAGCGGATGACCGCCACAAGATTCTGCACTTGGTCGACGTCGAGGAGCCGGAGTTCGTGGGCATGAGTCCCCCCTGCGGCCCCCTTTCGATTTTGCAGAACCTGACTGTGGAGGAAGCGCGACGGGACCCGGAAAGGTATCGCCAGGCAGTCAGGGAGGCGGTCGGATACTTGAGGTTCTGTGTGGTGGTGGCTCGGAGGCAGATCCGAGGAGGTCGCTACTTCGCGCTCGAGGCACCGCCGACGGCGAGATCCTGGGACTGCGCTTCGGTCCTGAGCCTGTGTCGGGTGGCGGGAGTGCACCGCGTGTCGGTCAGTGGGTGCCAAGTGGGTCTGAGAGATCCGGTGACAAAGAAGCTGATGTCCAAGGAGTGGTGCTTCGCGACCAACGCGGACATGCTCAAGTGGGCGCTGAAGGAGCTGCACTGCCCTCGAGATCATGAGCATCAGTGGTGCTGGGACAGCTCGAAGGGCACCAAGAGGAGCGCGTTCTCGGCGAGGTACCCGGAGGATCTCTGCAGGAAGATAGCTGGCGCCATGACAAGTCAGCTGGAGGTGGACCGCGTCCTCCAGGTGGCCGACGTTCTGACGACGACCGACGACGACGAGGTCATCAAGCGGCGGAAGCTCTCGCTCGAGGCGTCCCTCAGGAGGTTGCACGCCAACCTCGGCCATCCGAGCAATGAGGACATGGTCAGGATCCTGAAGCACGCCAAGGCAAGTGAGATGGTGTTGGCCCTGGCGCGGACGTTCTCCTGCTCGATCTGCGAAGGACGGCGGCTTCCCAAGGCCGTGCGGCCAGTGAAGGTGCCGTCAAAGATGGCGCCATTGAGGCTGGTTGAGCTGGACGTGAAGGAGTTGCCAGGCTGGAAGGAAGGGATGAAGGTGAAGGCCCTGAACGTCGTGTGCCCTAGCAGCGGTCTTCAGCAGATGCTACCCTTCTTCGTGCAAGAGACCGGCAAGGTGCTGAAGGAGCTTTTCGAAAACGGCTGGAGCCTGCCATATGGGCCTCCTGCGCTTCTCAAGTGCGACGCTGGAAAGACCAACCTGGGCCAGGAGATCGTCGACGCGTTCGAGAAACAGGGCACGGAGGTCAGCGACGCGGCAGGGGAGGCTCGCGAGCAGGTTGGTCACGCCGAGCGCCACGGCACCTGGTTCGAAGACATTCTGAACAAGGTGCTGGACCAGACGAACCCGAAGGACGAGGCCGAATACCTGACTTGTGTGCGGGCGGTGGTGATGGCGAAAAACTCCCTCCTGCGTGTCCACGGCTTCTCTCCGTACCAGATCGCCCTGGGGAGGAACCCGGAGGTCCCAGCGGACCTGATGCAGGAGGAGCCGAACATCGTTGTCAACAGCGCTGCTTTGCATGACGAGCCGTTCGCCGAGATGGAGAAGTGCCGGCAAGCTGCGAGGATCGCCGTCCTGGAGTATATGGACAACCGCGCGGCCAGGGTTGCGCTGGACAGCCGCCCCAGAGTCGTGCTGTCGTTCAAGCCGGGCGATCGCGTGGCAGTGTGGCGCCGAGGTCGGGGCATTCCTGGTAAGAAGGCTCACGCCCGCTGGCGCGGGTCTGCCGTGATCCTGGGCCCCGTGCGCGGCAACTTCTGGGTCGCCATGCCAGGCGTGGTGATCAAGGCGTCGCCGGAGCAGCTCCGGCACGCCACCGAGGAGGAGAGGCTGGCCGCCGAGGTCGTCCAGCCTGAGCTCCGAGCTCTGGCGAAGGAGTTCATGGACGGTCAGGGTCCGCAGCGCGGCTTCATGGACATCACCGCGGACGAGCGACCTCCCGGTGCAGCGCATGCTGGCGCGGCTCCGAGCTCGGCGGCACAGGAACCGTCGGAGGTGCAGCCTCCAGCTGCGACAGAGACGGAGGAGCCGCAGGTGCAGCCGAGCCCCGATGACCGCGAGGGGAGCGCTGAGGCGGCGCAACCTGCTGAGGCACCTGCTGCACCACCGTCCGACGAGATGGATGCCGACGTGAAGGTCTACCGCCGTCTGGCGGGCAAGAGGGCGGTCAACCCGGCCGAGGTGCGGCCTCTCAAGGCGCCCAAGGTCGAACTTGAGGAGCCGCTGCCAACTCCTCAGGGGAAGATACCCAGGCTGTCGGAGGACGTCTACAGCGCGCTGCTGGCGAGCATGGTGACCGACACCGTGGAGGACGAGGAGATGCTGCGCGTGCTGTACGTCAACTCCGAGGACGATGAGGAGCAGGAGGACGCGATGTTGGCAGGCGGGAGGCGCGAGCTCAACAGGAAGGACCCGAAGTGGACCAGCCAGGAGGGTCTCGCGAAGATCAACGCCGGCATCAGCAAGGAAGTGGACAACCTGTTCAACAAGAAGCAGGCGCTGGCGCCTGCGTCTCGGGTCGAGTCGGATGAGATCCGACGGAACAGTCCAGAGCGCATCGTCGGCAGCCGGATGATCTTGACGAGCAAGATCGACGATTATGAGACGGAGGTGGTCAAGGCGCGCCTGTGCAGTCAGGGATACATGGATCCCGACCTGATGCAGCTCGTGCGCGAGAACAAGACCTCCTCCCCGACTCTCTCTCAGAACGGGAAGGTCGTGGCCTACCAGCTGTTGGCTTCGCACGGCTTCCAGGTCCAGATCGGGGACGTCGAGGGAGCCTTCCTCGAGGCGGACCCCATCAAGCGCGAGAACGGGGACCTGTACCTCAAGCAGCCGCGCGGAGGCCTTCCCGGCTTGCACCCCGACCAGCTGCTGAAAAAAAAAAAAAAAAAAAACAAAAAAAAAAAAAAAAAAAGAAGAATAAAAAAAAAAAGAAAAAAAAAAAAAAAAAAAAAAAAGAAATTAAAAAAAAAAAAAAAAAAAAAAAATACAAAACAAAAAAAAAAAAAAAAAAAAAAAAAAAAAAAAAAAAAAACAAAAAAAAAAAAAGAAAAAAAAAAAAAAAAAAAAAAAAAAAAAAAAAAAAAAAACAAAAAGAAAAAAAAAAAAAGAAAAAAAGTCATCAGGCCGATCTACGGCTTCAACGACGCCCCGGCTCAGTGGTGGGGAAAATTCAGGGACGCCGTCCTGGACTGGAAGCCGAGTGACGGGTGCGAGGGCTGGCGCCAGTCCAAGCTCGACCCGCGCCTGTTTTTCCTGTTCGAGGGCCGGCGCCTGCAGGGACTGATATCGACGCACGTCGATGACATCTTGACTGGAGGAAAAGGGAAAAAGTACAACACCTTCATCAGATTTCTGCGTGCGAGGTTCCCTTTCCCCAAGTGGAAGGTCAACGAGGGGAAGTTCTGTGGGTCCTATCTTGTCCAGAATCCCGTGACGATGGAGATAACCGTGTCTCAGAAGGAGTTCGCCGAGTCGATGAAGCCAGCTGGCGTGAGACCCCGAGCGCCCCCGGAGACCCCGGCGACCGAGAAGGAAATCGCGAACTTCCGCGCGATGCTCGGTAGCGGCAACTGGTTAGCTCGAGAATCTAGGCCAGATTTAGCAGTCCAGGTTTCGATGAGCCAGCAGTGCATGCCCAGGCCAACGGTGGGGGAGGTGAGACACGGGAACACGATCGTGAGGAGGGCTAAACAGTTCTCGAACCTGTCCTGGAAGATCAAGCCGATTCCGATCGAACGTCTCAGGGTCATCATGCACGCTGACGCCTCGAACCAGAACGCCTCGAAATCCGGGACCCAGGCAGGTTACGTCATCGCCGCGACCGACGAGACCATGATCCGAAACGAGCTGAGTCCCTGGAGCCCGCTGGTCTGGAAAAGCTATCGTCTTCGTCGAGTAACATCGTCGACTCTCGCCGCGGAGACCCAGGCCCAGATGGACGGCCTAGGTCACCTCGAGTGGATATCGTGCCTGCTCCTCGAGGGCAGCGATGGGGAGTTTTGTTTGCGTCGTCGATCTGAGTTTCTTCCGAAGTTGGCTCCCATCGCGGTCACGGACTGTAAGTCGTTGTACGATCACATCGTTGGCTGTGGAAGTGCGGGGTCATGCTCGGACAAGCGGGTGGCGGTTGACCTAGTCATCACTAAGGAGAGCGTGAAACGGCTAGGTGTGAGCTATCGGTGGGTGCCCTCTGCTCTTCAGCTAGCAGATATACTGACTAAAGACAAAGCCGAGCCAGCTGACATGTTGAGAGCCACGATGACGAGCGGGAAATATCAGTTAGCAGACGAGCCAGCAGTCATGGCAGCAGCAGCCCAAGAGCGTGTCCGTCGTCAGCTTCTTTCGGCTAGTAGCAAGAAGGAGCGGCCCGGCCGCCAGCCGACGCCACCGACGCCCGGCCATGGTCAAGTTCGAGAGCTGCCTGACGGAGGACGGCGTCCGGAGCCTGTTCGAGAGCATCCAGGCGGAGCCAGTCCGCCACTCGGGGACGACGTGCAAGGTCGTGACCAACATGCAGATCCTGGGGGATCCAGACAGCCGCCAGCATCGCAATCGTGTGACGTTGACGTGGAGCAAGGGGACGGGAAACATCGCTATCAGGACGGCGGCCATCATCGAGGACACGGCATTGCTGTACATGCAGAGCCTGGACAGTGCCTACCTCGCGGTGCTGGACGGCAGGGACCCGGAGGTGCTCGAGGGCATGGAGTCCGTCATGGAGAGCCTACGCGTACGCGTGCCGATACAGCACTCGTACGAGGGCGTACCAGGTCAGTCAGATTCGGACGCGTGGAGCGTCATTTCTACGAAGCTACCCGAGGACCAGGAGTTCGTCCGGGCAATCGAGAACCTGTGCGAGTGGGAGAACCAGGAGCTGGCGGACTACGAAGATCAGCGCCTGAAGTTCATCAAGATGATGATCCGCGAGTTCAAGGCGCCCCGTGACTTCCTCCTTGCGACGGTCGACGAGGGCATGGAGGTCGGGGAGGCCGAGCAGCCGCCGCCGGCCGCTGCCACCCCCTCCTCGACTCATCCGGCCTCGAGGAGCCGGGTGCCGCCCAGGGCGACGTGAGCGGGAGAGCTTAGTTGCCAGACTGTTGTGCAGCCTCAATGACGCACAATTTTTCTTGTTTTTAGTCAGTGCTGATCTCAGGGCCCGGGGAGGCCTTGGTATGTCTATATATGTCGTGCATGTGCGTGTTATCTGTTATGCATGTGCGTGTTGACGCTGCAGCATTTTGGCTTGCCACAGGAGTGGAAAAGAGGGTGCAGGTGCTCCCTCCTCGAAGCCCAATCTGCACATAGTGTCACGCCGCTCGCGCGGATCGCAACACGCAATCAAATCTAGTTGCAGCACCAGGGGAAGCTTCATATCGTCGCCCTGCCCATTTCGGCACACCTCTCACACGGATCGTGGGCCACAGGGATATCCACCTACAGCCCCAGAGGCAGGGTTCGCTCTGCGCCCCACCCCCGGCCATTGCGACACACCCCATCACGCGGATCGTGCCCACAAGGAGCACCACCTAAAGGCCCAGAAGCAAGGTTAGTACAACGCCCCCCCGCCCATGACGGCACACCTGTCACGCGAATCATGCCTCAGAAGGGGCTCCACATATGGCACCAGTAGGCAATTTCGCCTGGCGTCCCTCCGCCCATTTGCGAACGTGCCTCGCACAAGGCGTGCCCGGAGAGGTCCACCTGCGGCCTCAATGGGCGTGTTCGCGCGGCCCTTCACGCGGACCTCAAGGAGTTCAGCGGGCCCGTGCACGCGTGCTCCACAGCAGCCATCTTTCCGCATTGCCCCGCGGTGCGCAGTGTATGAAGAGAGACCCTCGTCCTGCACTACGCATGACTGCATGATCAGGGATGGGTCCGTCGCCAAACGAATTGTTTGTTTATCCATGTCCTTTAGCCCATACTGTTACTGCGCCTGAGTATGGGGCCAGCGGATTCTTGGATACCTGTAATCCGGGGGCTCTTGGCATGCTTCTCGGGCGCCTCGTGGATCGAGTTTTGAGAAATCTTGTGGCTTCATATAGACCCTGCGGGGGCCTCTTCTGGGACCTTTGGGGGCCTCTTGAGTCTCTGTTGCGGCCTTGGGGGCCCACTCATGGCGGAGGGCTCGGAATGTCAGTTGGAGTTCCTCCTCTTGGACTCCTCTTGTGGCCCTCTTGGGCAGTCTTTGGCACCTCTTGGACCGTCTTGGGGTCTCTTGGGCCGTCCTGGGGACCTCTAGGAGGCCTCCTGTGCCGTCTTGGGGCGATGTGTGGGGCATCTTGGGCCGTTTTGGATGCTGTTCGGACCAAAAATGCGAATATGTCAAACATGCTCGTTTCCCTCGGGAAGAAAACAATGTTCGCCTCCTGAGCCCTCTCGGGGCGCATCCTGGAGCTTTCTTAAGACATCTTCGGAGCCTCTTGAGCCGTCTTGAAACAATGTTCCGCCAACTTCTCCCCTCGCAGGCCGCTCTGTTCGCTTATCGGTGGCCATCTGAACGGTTTTGAGCGGCGGGTGGGAGGCCTGGGAGGCCCCCGAAAGTGTTAGTCATGTCGTGGGCCAACGGGCGGGAGAGAATCCAGGAGGGTGTCCCCGCCCGGGCCCCGGGCGGGCCCTCGGCACCCCAGAACACACGCATCTACATCATATATATATATATATATATATACACATATATATATATATATATATACACGCACATCGCTAGAATCATGATGTGTAATATTAAACATGATATGCGGGACGTCTCGGGCCCCCCATCAGACCGCGGCGTCCCTGTCTGCCCCGTACCATGCATTCTCCCTCTTTCCGATGCGAGTCGGGCGCAGAGACTTGGAAATCAAGGGTTCTGTAGAACCTGCTTCTACCCCTTCCTCGTGCTTCCTCTTCCTCATCGCAACTAACTGTCACTTGGTGGGGCGATTCGGTCACAACTCCACTGAAGTAGTGACACACACACACGGCTTGAACTTGAAGTGAGAAGGTACGAATCATGCGGAGTGAGCCTAGGCCTACGGCCCCAGAGGAAGGTAGGGTTCACAAAGCGTCTCGCCACCAACTTCGGCACGACACTCACACGGATCGTGCCCCCCTGTGAGCTCCAGTATCAGATCCAGGGACCACACTTGCATAGCGCTCCTCCCCCCATCTCGGCACACCCTTAACACGGATCGTGCCCCAGAGGGATGTAGTTTCACGTGCGGCTCTACTGGGAGGAGTCGCATCACGTCACGTCCCCCTGTGAATGTTGACTGTCTCCTAACACGGACCGCTCCCACAGGGAGCTCCACCGACAGCCCCACAGCGCCAAGGTTCGCATCCCGCCGCCCCGTCCATGCCGGCACACCCCTGACCTGGATTGTGAGGTCGGGGCGTCTCGGGTGCCTCTCAGGGCCTCGTGGCGTGTTTCTCAATGACTTCTTGAAGCCCTGAGATGGATCGTGAGTTGGGGGCCTCTGAAAGCCTCTCTGGGAACGCCGTCCAGGATGCAGACGCGAGACGTCTCATACGCTTCTGTGGGCATAGTGGGAGCCCCCTGGGAGCCTCCTGGAAGCGTTCAGGGGGAATTTGATCGAGAGACAACAAGCCTGACCCCCCTGAGCTTGTCACCACAATGCGCAGCGGAAACGCGTGAAACAGGAGGCGGAGGAGGAAGAAGACAGAAGCATTTAGGAAGCATCTTGGGGCCTCTTGGGGGTTTCTTAAGGAATCCGGGGGTCGCTTTCGGGGTCTCTCGGGAACCTCTGGGGAACCGGGAAGCTTCCCGGAAGGTGTTGGGGGCATGCTGGGAGCCATCCCCCCAAGAAAATGCCCCACGACCTGTTGTGGCACCCTCTAAATGGCCATCTTGGGGCTCCCTTGGACCGTATTGGGGCCCTCTTGGGCTTTGTGGGGCCTGGTAAGCGGTATTGGAGCCTCTTTGGGCGCCTTTTGAACCACCTTAGAAGCTGTCAAAACTTGAAAAGCTAATGTGCTGGGCATTGCTGTTTTCCGCAATGGATGGGGTGTAGGCTCACTCGCCGGAATTCAGGACCCGCGGCGCATTGCTCCATGGAATCTAAGGACCCGAGAAGGCCACAGTTCCAGCAACACCGCGTGGCCCCACCATGAAACCTGGCACTAGCACAGACACATCTAGCAAGGACGCGAAGTGCAGCCAGCCCCAGGTAAATCGAACTATCCATGCAAATCTTCCTGACAGCCTGAACGGCACCTGAAACTTGGGCAATGGCAACCCCATGGGATCCACCTCGCAACCCTGGCCCGAAGGCAGCGGATGATAGATCGGCGGAGCGTGGGAACGGAGGGCGCACGTGAGCCCCCCTTGGAAATCCCACAGCCTGCAGAAAGTCAGAGCACAAAGCACTGCGCCCACTCCAGCTAGCCACGACGGCACGACAGAAGGTATGTTGCCACCAAGGAAGCCGCGCACGTGCAGGATGAAAGTCATCGTGCCAAGCAAATTCAGAGAGACGAGTGCGGACCATGCCGAATATGCAACTGCGGCGTGCAAGCCTAGCCTGGGTAGCAGTGAAAACTTGAAACAAGTCCGGACACTCGAGGGCCAGGCCAAGATCACGCATCCTGGCACGCACCAAACGGTTGAGCGCAAACTAGGGCCCCGCCAGCAGCTTCTGGCGCATGTCCCTTCGCGCTGGATAACGGCGCGGGACAAAGGGTAAAACTGCGTCGCGAACCGTGAAACCGAGACAGCAAAGATCACGTACGTCCGAATCGCCATAGCCAGCCCAATCCGAAGTCACCTAATATCAATGCATCGCTGGTGATCTTTCCTAAGGGTGTCATCCCAGGCATGCTGCCACCCACCAGGGCCAATCTGAATCCCCGGGCGCCGAGCGCGACAGGCCAGTGCGATCGAAGAAGCAGAGCCCATATTCTCGAGTGGCCGACGGGTCTGGCGGACCATCCGAGGCAACAACCGTGGACCCTAGCGAACAAGAGTACATGTTTTAAGGTTCAGCGCAAGTCCGATGCCGGCGTCAAGCCGCTGGCGCAAGGGCAACAGTGGGGGGGGCAAATATTCGCATCCTGAAGCCCAAACCAGAGATCACCGGCGAATGCCAAGATTTGCCGAGGGAGTTGACTAGACAGCCACCGCAGACAGGGTTCAAGAGCCAGAGCTAACAAAAACACACTGGATGGAACACCGTGCCGAACACCACGCAGCAGCTGAATCGATCGACGCCGCTTCCCTCCAAAGAAGACGGCCCCAATATCCCCAGCGCACGGAGCACCGCCTGCCCCCCCCCAAAAAAACATACACACAATAATCCCAGGATGGACATGCATCACCCCCAAAGCACGTAGCAGCCAGGGAAACGCAATACTCGGAAAGGCGGCGGCGAAGTCAGTCAGAAACGTTTAAGCCAGATTACGCCCAAACATGAACCGCTGGATTCCCCAAACCTCGGCCTCCAGGATCTGACCCGTCATTGAGCGCCCCCGAAGGCAGGCTTGGACCAGATGCGCAGTTGCCCCCGCCTCCTTCTCCAGACGCCAAGAGGAAGCAACGCGCGCGATCCTGCAGCCAGCGCGGGCCATGGCAGGTGGGTGACAAACGCTGGGAAAACGAGAGGGACAGGAAGAGAGATCAGAGGGGTGGCCCCCTTTGGCCAAGATGATAATAAGCATTTCCCTCATAGAACCTGACACCCCCGCGCCGCGAGATACCATGATATGGCAGTGCAGATAATATAGCACAGCAAGAGTGGTGGGATATTTCCAACAAGAGTAAACAATTCCGTCATGACTAGGCATTGAATCGCGCCCCCCACTCGCCATGGCAACAAACTCTTTTAAACTCGAGACGCCATCAATCACCGGGAAGGTCAGAAACGGGAGCGATGTGGGATTCCAGCTCAGGCCAAAGAGACGAGTCTCAATCAAATTACCAAAAGACCTGTTCCTGGTGGCGAGCAAGCTCCTCCCCGGCCTGATCCATCGCCCCACGCGGGGCCCCAGCGGCGCCCAGGATAGCCCCCAGGGGGGTCCGTTTCTCAAGCGACCTCCAGCGATCACGACGGCGCTGGAGGCGAGAGCGCAGTCGAGCTTTGACCTCAGCATCGGTTTCGGTATCCGCCTCACCCTCCAATTGCACAATACGCTCGTTCCGTAGTCTGAATGCGGTCACACAGAGCTGGTAGATCACGACGAGACAGTGGCTCCAAGACGAAAAAATGGGAGAGGGGTGGATGGCCAGAGATCGCAGTAGAGACTCTCTCCAGATGCCGAGCACGAAGACACCTGAGAGCAGCAAGAACAAATTGACCTTCTCACCCGTCGATCTGGCAATTTCACGGGACAGATGCGCGCGCGCCCGCTCGCGGGCTCCGAACATACAGCGCTTAACCAGGTCAACCTGTTCAGGAATCGCCCCACCGCGGCTCATTTCGGCGAGCCGCGCCCCCAGCTCAATGTGAAACCGGTGATGCTTCCCAACCCAGGATGGAATCGATCGATGTTCAGACAGCTGATGCGTCCAAAAGGTCGCAATCACAGGAAGGCGATCCGAAGCATTATGCGCGTTCGTCGCTGCCCCAATAGCATGGGCGACGGCGGGGTCAGAGGGGCAGCAGCAGGGTTGGCAATCTGCAATCGACCCAACCGACTGACATGGCGCATCGCTCCATTGGCAATCTCACGCCGGGTGGGACCTGGCTGGTGGTGGACGTCAGTCCATCGAGGGAGACGGGTGTGACATGCGACTTGTCGATAGCCATCCCCAGGACCCCACCCAGAACCATCCCCACACTGCCTCTCGCCCTCTTCCAATGTAAAATTGAAGCCCCCACCAATCAAAACCATTCTGCCCCCCCAAGAGGGCCGCGTGGATAAGGCGAAGGGGCCGATGAAAGGCCCAAGTAGGCTCCCCAGAGGTAGGGCGACGGGCGTCGATGACCCACAGGGAGCCGAGGTCCCCGACGCATTTCGCAAACAAAATCCGACCAGAATCGACACTCTCAGGACGAACCTCCGCGAAGAGAGAGCACGGCCCAGGAGATAGCATCGCGGAGGCGCCCCCAGCACGACCAGGAGCGTGCCCAGATAATCCAATCGACCAGCGTTGCAGATCTTTCTGGAGAACCCGAGCACCCCCTGCTGCACCGTGCGTCTCTTGGATGCATGGAAGGTTCGCACGACGGGCGCGCCTAAATAGATGCTTGCATCGTCGGGCAGCGCGGATGGAAGCACGAGATGGAAGCGGAGAGCTCCCGAGTACCAAGTGGGCACGGGCGGGGGGCAGGGCGGGGGGGGGCAGAGGGGGGCTGGATTTCTCTGTGCCCACCCTCATAGGATGGGCGCTGGCACCGGAACTGCTGCCAGAATCAGAGCTCGAGCTGCCGGCGCAAAACTGGGAAGAAATATTCAACCCGACCATGCTCTGAAGGGCGTGGGCACCCTCCACAAAGTGAAGGCCCCCCTGAAGGAGGGGCAGGAATTTGGCCCCCAGGGCAGCCCGACCAGTCATCGTCCTGTCTAAAAGTGCTGCGCTGGCGAGGCTTCGAGGGCACCCAGCGAATTCAGACGCCGCTCAGGAGCGCGGAGATTAAACGCTGTCAAACCTGACTCGTCAACCTTCATGCGAAGTTTGCCCGCGTGCTCTGGGCAGCAGCGCAGGCGCGAGAGATGGGCGGGATCCTCGCGAGAGCGAAGACCGAAAACATCGCCACCGATCCCGCTCGAATTAGCCTGAAGTCCTACCTTGCGCAGTTCTTCCTGCGCCGCGCACCGAACTGTCCCCGTCTTGAAGAAAAGGGGCCGATGCCGAGGAGAAGGAGAAATATTGCGACGGGCACGCAACGGCCAGAGCTTCGCAGGGTTCCGAGGGTTGGGCACGGAATCTGATTCACTGAATTTCCGAAAGTTTATCTGAAAGTCAGAGGCCACGGCGGTAGTCGGGAAGTCGAGAGAGACCTTCTTCTGCAAGTCATACGCACGAATTCGAATGGGCTGAGCAGCCTAATCTGCAGCACACTTTGAAACAATATTCTTAGCGACGCGCTCGAGACTGGCGGCCATCAACCTGTCCTGGAACACAAGAATTAGAACACGGTGGGCATCCTCGAGAACCGTGCCTCCTCTTCCCGCGGTCGCCGACTGAACTGTCAACTGCCCTGCGCTTCCCATGATTCCCCAGGAACGGCATGAGACGACGAGGGAGGCCGAGTTGCTGCGAGCTGCTGTGCCTGTTCCAACGCGCCCATCCTGCTTTCTGCCTTCTCGAAGCGGCCGGCGAGTTCCTTGATCAACTGACCTTGGGTTCCGAGAGTGGCCGTCGCGCCAAAGATCTTCTGATCGATCGCGGAGGCGGTCGACGCCTGGTGGGCATCGAGCATCTTTTTGAAATCAGCCATGTCTGACATCGCGGGTCGGAGAGATCCGGGCGGGCGCGCGCGTTGCGAGTGGGGCGAGGGCGCGGGGAAAGGGGGCGCTCGCGCCACCTCTCGGCAGAACCCTCGAGCCTGCTCCTTGGCCGCTCCCAAGCTGGGGCCACGGAGCGACGGTTCCAACTTAAGGCAAAAATGACTACGGAGATGATGGAGAGAATGCCGACGATGACGGCGACGCTACTGATGCGGAAAAGGAAGAAGAAGAAGAAGGGGTGGGCGGGCGAGGAAGAGGAGGAGGAGGAGGAGGAGGAACCAAGAGAGACGAACGACAGAGGGATGAAGGCAGCAAGCTACAATCCTGCGCGCAGCACATCCAGCAGCGCGCTGCAAAAGCTGCCAAGCTGCTGGGCGCCCTGGGAGCGCTGGAGAACGCGCGAGTGGCCCTGCACCTGCTCCGCCAATGCGCCTCCTCATGCAAACTGTGATGCTCGGCGCGCGTGGCCCCGCCCACTGCGCGCGCGGTGGCCTTGCTGATGATGGGCGCGGCTGTCCGAGCTTGCCTGGAGCAGGTCAGCGGCCCCTCACCGGCGGAAGACTCCTGGGCGCAGGCGCAGCTAAAACTACAGATGGGAGGGCTCGGGCTGCGCTCTGCGGAGAAGCGCGCGGTGGCGCTCTACTCGGCTCACGACGACACCGACGGCGGAGACGGGGGCAGCCTGGCCGCGGCCTCCCAGGCCTTCATCGCCACGGACCTGCCGACCGGCAGGATTGATCTCGACCCCGCCCAGCACGCCGACCAGAAGCGCCTCTCCGAGAAGGTGGACGACGCCACCCGCGACGAGCTTTGGCAGCGCTCCTCTGGCCACACAGGCCCACCTCAACCTGGTCGCTGCCCAAGGCGCCAGCGACTGGCTCCTGGCCACGCCCTGCCCAGCGATCGGCACCGACATGTCTCACGGTCTGATGCGAATAACGCTGCAGAGACGCCCGAAGCACCAGCTTCTCGACGAGGAAGCCTTTTGCCCGGCGCGCGGGGAGGTGATGGACGCGTTCGCCGATCACGCCCTCTCGTGCATCTGCCGCGGCGACCGCACCAAACGCCACAACCGCCTTCGCGACCGTGCCTGGCAAGACGCGCTGGCAGCTGGCTACGTGGGCGCCGAGCTCGAGCGCCCTGGCCCCCTGCCGCTTCGCGCCCCCGGCGAGGGCCTTCCCAGCGGCGAGGAGAACGGGGGCGACTTGGATGGCGACGAACGGCGCCCCGCGGACGTTTTCGTCCCGCGCTGGTGCAGTGGCACGCCCGCGGTCCTGGACTTCGCCGTCACCAGCGGGCTCCGCGGGGACGTGTTGGCTTCGGCCGAGGCGGCGAGCGCGGCGGCGGACCGCTACGAGGAGCACAAACGCCTCCACCAGGACTCCCAGCGCCGCTGCTCCGAGGAGGGCCTCCTCCGTTTCATACCAATGGTCTGCGAGGCGCGCGGCGGCGGATGGGGGCGGGAGGCGCGCCGCGCTTTCGCGGCCCTTGCCAAGCGTATCGCCGACGCTTCCGCTGAGAACCAGCACCCACGGCGGCGCAGCTTGCCCAGCGACACTCCATTTCCCTGCGCACGGAGACTGCGCGGGCAGTGCTACGTCGCCCCGAATCGCGGCCAGGCGCGACGCCGGCGCGCCTGGCGGCCGAGACCGCGGTATCGACGGCTGACGCCGCGTCAACGGTGAGAAACGCCCGCCGCCGCAGCGCAAGCGCGGCCGCCTTTCCCCGCGCCGCCATGGGCGTTGACGCCCGCCGACCGCGCGGGCGCGCAGCGCCAGCCACTGGACCGACGGCCGCTCGCAGGCCACCCCCGATGGCCGCCGACGCCGACGACCACGCCCCCCGCCCTGGGCCTCCGTCCCCGCCCACGCCGTCGCTCTCGCCCGCCTCCGTCCCCGCCCGCGCCGTTGCCCCCGTCCGCCCCGTTTGGCGCCCAGCAGCCGCCGACCACGAGCAGCTGACGACTGCCCCCGCCTGCCCCCCCGTCCGCCCCTACGCGGTTGCTTGCTGCCCCTGCCGCTTTCCCATCCCCCTCCTCCTGGTCTGCGTCTGTTCGGTGCGTTTTTCCTCGTCCTCCCTCCCTCCTCCCCTTCAGCCGGTCAGGAGATCCAACCCGCCGGCGGCCAAAGCGCGGTCGGCGGGCCTGGTGCTCCGGGGAGAAACCCCCGCCGCCGACTTGTTTCAGAGTCCCATACGACTGGGCTGGCCACGGCACTGACCTGGGTTTGGATTGACCCGGGTCGGTAGATCCCAGAAGGGGGAACGTCCCCTGCAGTCCAGGCGATGTCTCCCGAGGGCCAGCACAAGCCATGGATCAGGGCCAGCGTGGACTCAGGCTGGTCCCATCTCACGCCTGAGGTAGCAAGCTAATCAAATACAGAACTCGCGCGTGCGAAGCCCGAACTCCACGGCCAATGCCGACAGAAGTGCTCGCACCAGGATCCCACGCGAGTCGAAAACAGAAAACCTAAGCAACGACTCGAGCATAGGCAGAGGGGCTGCGCCAAGCGAGCGAGAGAACAATGCAGCAGGTAGGTGACGAAGGCAGGGGAAAGGGGAGGAAGAGGACCAGAGCAGGATAGAAAAACATTGGGTGCACGCGCGTGCCAAGATAATGCAGATCTGAAGGGACGGCACGGCGGTGCCTGGCAAGGCCGCGGGGGCTAGCTGGCGAGCCTGCGCTGATAAAGCTGCTCAGGATCGGCCGGCAGCGGCCGCCGAGCACCTGCGCGCCTAGCACGCGCAGGCACTGGCAACCCACCATCAATTCAGGGCAGGAGGCACGAGACGGGAGGGAGGAAGAGCAACGGGGGGGAGCTCCTCCACACTGCCGGCCTCACTCGCGCTGCTTCCGCCTGGGCAGGTGGAAGCGGGGGCTAGAGTCATGCCGCCGCTGGATCCCGTCGTCTTGCTCGTCTCCGTCCCCCCCCCCCGCAGGGGCCAAGAGCTGCCAAAAGTCGTCCCCTCTCCTCCCCGCCTCTCCCCCCTCCCACCTCTGGCAGCGGAGCCCCCGCGCGCCTGCAGCTTGGAGTCGAGGCTCTGCCCCAGGGGCCCGCCGTCCGTCTGGGACCCCTGGCTGCAGCACAGCGGCTTTTCGAGAGACCCCAGGGCGGACAGCAGCCTCCCCTCGCCTCGGCTCGGCCGAACGAGGTGCGCGACAGGAGGGAGAAGGCGAGCGCACGAGGGTCGGGATGGAGGAGGAAGAGGAGGATGGAAAGGAGGGAGCAGGGAGGAGAAGGAAGGGGCGTGCGGGACGGACGAGGCACTTTACTGCTGTGGGCGGCTCCAGCAGCACGCTCTGGAGGGGCGCCCAAAGAAGGTAAAAGAAAGGCGGGGAAGCGAAGCGAAACGAAGCAAATGCTGGAGTCGCGCGCGCTCGTCTGGGGAGCAGGTCCCAAAGGAGGATGGAAGACGTGTGGAACCCCCGACAGGCGAGCGGGCGCCTACTCCTAGGGATACGGTCCCAATGCTACAGCGATCTCCTTCCCCTAGGCGCCAGGGGACCTGCACCCTCGGCGGTCTGGTCTCTCGGCAGGAGGGCGGGGAGGGAGGACGGGAGAGGGAGTAGGGAGGAGAGGGCGGAGGGAGCAGCGAGCAGAGAGTAGGGACAAGGATAAGGAAGGGTTGAAAGAAATGAACAGGCGGAAACGGAAGAGGCAATCAGGAGAGGAGGGCCCTGAGGCAGGCAGCAGCGTCCCCACTGCCAACCCTCCCATCAGGTATGGCACCCATCACCAACCACCACCCTGGGGTCATCCTCCTCGGGAGCCGCCTCCTCCTCCTCCTCCTCATCATCATCATCATCAGCATCATCCACTCCAGCGATGGTATGCATGATCATCATAATCATAACCATCACCATCATCATCCGAATCATCCAGATCATCATCACCATCGTCTGCACCACCACCATCATCATCATCAGCATCATCATCATCAGCATCATCAGCATCATCAGCATCATCATCATCATCATCATCATCATCATCATCATCAGCATAAGCATCATCATCATCATCCGTTTCCTCCTCATCCTCATCATCATCATCGTCATCATCATCATCATCATCATCATCATCAGCATCATCATCAGCATCATCATCAGCATCATCCCTCCTCCTCCCTCCTCTTCCCTCTCCCTTCTTTCCCCTCCCTCTACTCTGCTGCTGAGCGCGGACGGCGGGGAAGGGTGGGCGGACCGCGCGGACACACACACACACACACACAAACACTCCCCCCCGCCCTCGGCGCAAAGGGGGGATGGGCATACAAATCGGGGACTCCCCATGAGCCTCCACTGGATGTGTGGGGGGGCGGGTAGAAACAGAAACTGGGTGACCCCCCACCCTGTCGCCAGCGAGCGACGAGGACGACGACGACGACGCTGGCGTAGACGCCCATACCGATGACGACGTGTACGACGACGCGACGATGACGGCGACAACGACCACGATGGACGACGGTCGACAATGACGACAAACGGCACACGACCGACGGCCGACGCTTAACAAACGACGACGAAGACGACGGCGGCGGCGAAGACAACGACGACCGAAAACAACAAAACGACTACGACTACGACTATCGACGAAGACGACAACAACGACGACTCTGACGACGACTGAGAATCGACGACGGCCGGAGACGACGACAAACGACGACGGCGGCTTCTACGACCGACGACGACGACGGACGACGCCGCTGTGACGACGATGACGACGAAAACGGACGCGGGATGACGCACAACGACCATCGACAGACTACCGACGCTCCACGACCGACGACAAAAACGCACGACGACGATGGTGACGATGACAAAGACCGAAAAGCACAACGCATCACAAACCGCCACGACCATCGACGAAGATGACGGCTCTCACTGTGGTAACCAACGGCGACCGACAACGACAACGACGGCGACCTCGACGACCTCGACGGACGACGACGGCGCGACAGCGACGACGACGCCCGTCGGACGACGGACGCCGACCAACGACCGACGCCCGATGACGACGACGGGCGACGACGATGGAAACGACGACAACGACGACGTCGACAACGACGACGACAACGACGGCGGCGACGACGAAGATGACGACCACCACCACAAACGACCACAAACACCACGACAACTGCAACAACCGACGATGACAACGACAATTGACAACGACAACAACGGCGATGACCGAAGATGACGGGGACGACGAGAGGAACACGACGTCGGCGAAACGACGACGACGACGACGACGACGACGACGACGACGACTGTGAGGACGATGGCGGGCTCGACCCTGACGGGCAGGTCGGGCGGGTGGGACGTCAGCAGGGAAGCAGTCCAGCGGGTAGGAACCTAGCATGTTGGTCGGGCAGGCGGGACCCTAACAGTCGAGACGGGCAGGCGAGACCCTGACGGGCGGGTCGGGCGGGCGGGACCCATATGGCGGGTCGAAGGGCCAGGCCCTGACAGGCCAGACGGCCAGGACATTCAGGCCGGCAGGAGGGCTTTCAAACAGTCTAGCGAGCCGGATCTTAACAGAAGAGTCGGGCGGGCGGGAGCCGAATGGGCGGCTCGGGCGGGCGGGGCCTTACAGCAGGCTGTTGGGCTCCTGACCAATCCTGCGGGCGAGACCCTAACGGGAGGGCCGGCCAGGCGGAACCCTAACAGGCGGGTCGGGCGGGTGGGAAATTACGGAAGCGCACTGGCTTCAAGCAGTCCAGCGGGTAGGACCCTAACCAGTGGGTCGGGCAGCCGAGACCCTAACGGTCGAGTCGGGCGGGCGGGACCCTAACGGGTGGGTCGGGCGAGCGGGACAGTAAGGCAGGCGGGGTGACAGGCCATTGCGTGTAAGCCTCGTTCGTTGATCAAGAATCATCGTAGTCGTCGTCAGCGCCGTCAATGTCAGCATTGCCATTGTCATTGTCGTCGTTAAAGAGTCGTCGTCACGACCTCGTCGTCGTGGTCGTCGTGGTCGTGGTCGTAGTGGTTGTCGTCGTCATCATCGCTGTCGCCATCGTCGTCAACATCGTCGGGCGTCATGAGCGTCGTCGCCGCCATGTTCGTCGTCGTCGTCGTCGCAAGAGGCACTCTCCTCCCCCGCCCCCCTCCTCTCGAAGAACGCCGGCTCCCCCTCGGAAGTTTGGCGGGCGGCGCACTCCGCGATCAAGGGCACGCGCTGCAGGGAGAGGGCCTCTCTAGGCGGGTGGTAATGGGCCTGGCTCTGTTCGTCCTCGTCGCCGTCGTCGTCGACAGCGTCGTCGTCGTCGACAGCGTCGTCGTCGCCAACGCCGTCATAAACGTCATACTCCTCTTCTTCTAGCCAGTCCTGCTGCTGCTTCTCTTTGTACGCCTCGTCTTCCTCCTCCTCCTTCTCCTAGCCGCCGTTTCGCCGTTTCGGCCGATACCGCTCGTAGCTTTTGTTCCTTGTGGAGCGACTTGCTAGGCCGAACCTTACCCCCTAGGCCAGGAGAGGAGAGGGCCAATGGGCCGATCGTAGAGACCGAACCCTCCATCATCGTGCACTGTGCCACCGAGATTGTTTATCTGGGTGTGACCTGTCCTAGTCGGAGTGTAAAAAGGAGGCAGAGAATCAGAGAAACGCCTACACATCATGTGCAGACTGCAAGCGTAGCCATACTCGATAGTTTGGGTTGCCAGATTTTCTCCAAAGAAGCAGAAGAGACCACAGAACACCACAGACTTGCACACTTTGGATTGCATCAAAGATGTGAGCATGTGGATCGTCACAACGTTCCAGACGAAGCAGAAGAACATACTTAGAACAGAACAGGAAAGACCTCCTATGCACGAAAATTAAAGGAACAGTGTAGAAGGTGTGGCGCAAAACGCTGTGGACGAACATGCAAAGGAATCCACAGAAAGAAAAACGCACGGACTTAGGAGAAATGGTTGAAACAAAAGTTTGGACGGCCACGCAAGGACGCCAGGACAAATTGCTTCAAGAACATGACTTGGTTCGTGGAACTGCGAGCGACCGCAATTCTTCAAGTGGTCACAGCGATTGAAGTAAAACGGATGTTGAAACAACAGGGGTTCAACCTAGTACGACTCCAGTGGATATGGTGTACGACATATCGACAGAGCACACGAGAGCCCTGCAAAGGATTGACGATGGCAGATCTACACACCAAAATTGGCATGCATTACTCCGATTATGAAATAATCGATGCACTCCGCGCAATTCTGTCAATTGGTGTTGTTACACGGGGAGGAGGAGCATATACAATCTGCATACGGCAATGGGAGGATGGTTTGGGAGCACGGTGAGCAGAGGGGAACAATCGCCCAGGCCAAAGCCAGTCCGCGGCCCCGTCATTTCTCCTGGCTGCTTATGGCTGCTTCCTTCTCATGCCTCTCCTCTCCCCCCTGGCCTCGCTCCTCCCCTATTGCTCCTCGCTTCTGCGCGCCGTGCCCCATCTCGGGGCTGCGTGCCGACGGTCGCTCCGTCCCTCTCCCGTCCTGGACGCCCCCCGCTTCTTGCGGCGGGGGGGGGGCCGCAGAGCCCCCGCCCCTCGCGCCTTGGCTTCCCTTCCCTCCCCATCGCTCGGCCTTGCCTTCCCCCCTCCGTCTCCCCTTCGTCCTTGGCATGCGAGCTCGTCTCGCGAGGCGGATCGGTCAGTGGCGGGTGGTGGTGGAGCGAGGCGATGTTGGGAGGTTGCGGGGGTGGCAATGTTTCAAATGTTTCTCGAACGTCCATGGCCTTCTCGGGGCTGGGCACGAGAGCCCTTGTCCACTCCTGCTCTGAGCCCCCGCTCCCTACATCCCACAAGCTTCTGGAGGAAGGGGGGCCGCCTTCCGCCACTGGTACCTCCTGCCAGGGGGAGCCCATTGTATGCCCCGCAAGGCGCCCTTGGCAGGCCTGGGAGGATTAGGAGTTCCTGTATTCCTGGCCCTGCATACATGTCATTGCGCAGAGGGACCTGAATCGTCACTGCTGCGGCCGCTGCTGCTGCTGCTGCAACCGCCGAGGTCACCCTCCGAGCGCCTTGCCATTGACCTTGTCCTGCTCCTCCTCCTCGTGTTCTTGCTCATCCTCCTGTCCCTCTTGCACCATCCCGCTTCCTTACATATACGACCACCCTTCGGGTGATAAGGAGGTTGTGGGGGGGGGAGAGGGGGGGAACCAACATCTGACTCAATCGATCTCACTATCGATCTCACTCAACGGGACACCACGGGACACCACGGGGCACCACGGGACACCGCGGGACACTTGTCGATCTCACTATCGATCTCACTATCGATCTTACTCAACGGGACATCACGGGACACCACGGGCCACCACGGGACACCACGGGACACCGAGGGACACCTCTCGATCTCACTATCGGTCTCGCTATCGATCTCGCTATCGATCTCACTCAGCGGGACACCATAAGACACCACGGGACACCACGGGTTACCACATCGCTCTCACTATCGATCTCACTATCGATCTCACTATCGATCTCACTCAAAGGGACACCACGGGACACCACGGGACCCCACGGGACACCTGTTGATCTCACGATCGATCTCACTTTTGAGGACACCACGGGACACCTCGGAGCACCACATCGACCTCAATGTCGATTTCACTATCGGTCCCACTATCGATCTCACTATCGGTCTCATTCAACGGGACACCACGGGACACCACGGGACACCACATCGATCTCACTATCGATCTCACTATCGATCTCACTCAACGGGACACCATAGGACACCACGGGACACCTGTCGATCTCACTATCGATCTCACTATCGATCTCACTTTTTGGGACACCACGGGACCTTACCTCAGGGTACCACATCGACCTCAATGTCGATTTCACTATCGATCTCAATCAACGGGACACCACGGGACACCGGCGGGACACCGCGGGGCACCGGCCGCCGGAGGAGTTACATTTGGTCTGGCCGCGGCCCAGCCACAGAAGGATTTCGGGACATCCGCGGGACACTGGCGGGACACCGCGGGGCAGCAGCCGCCAGAGGAGTTACATTTGGTCCGGCCGCGGCCCAGCCACAGGAGGATTTCCTCTCGCCCGCCCACGCAGCTTCGCCTCGCCCGCACGCACACAAGGCACGCACGACACGAACCCGAAACCGAAATCGATTTCCTGGTAGGGGGGGTCTCCGCTTCACGTCGGACTCACCCCCCAACCTCCGACAGATAACTCCTCCCTGTCGCACCACCAGACGCGACGCTAGGGCTGGCTGGGCGTTTCGCTGGGACTTCCTCACGGCTTCTGATATCGAGGCTTGACGCTTCCAGCGTTTGAGACGGTGAAGCACAGGCGGTTCTCGAACTGGGGCTATCACCTTGGCGCCGCGCACATTCGTCATAAATTATCCCGGCAAAGCAACCTAACAGCGATGTGTAGGAGCATATCTGGAAGCATTCCCCTTAAGATTCAGATGAGAATCCAGTTGTAGAATTCTGCTGTTCTCGCAGTCGTAGTCGCATTCGCGATGACAGTCGCAGTGGCAACGGCAGTCGCAGTCACAGCCTCAGCCTCAGCCTGCCTCAGCCTCAGCCTCAGCCTGCCTCAGCCTCAGCCTGCCTCAGCCTCAGCCTCAGCCTGCTTCAGCCTCAGCCTCAGTCTGCCTTCAGCCTCGGCCTCAGCCTCAGCCTGCCTCAGCCTCAGCCTGCATCAGCCTCAGCCTCAGCCTCAGCCTGCCTCAGCATCAGCCTGCCTCAGCCTCAGCCTCAGCCTGCCTCAGCCTCAGCCTCAGCCTGCTTCAGCCTCAGCCTCAGTCTGCCTTCAGCCTCGGCCTCAGCCTCAGCCTGCCTCAGCCTCAGCCTGCATCAGCCTCAGCCTCAGCCTGCCTCAGCATCAGCCTGCCTCAGCCTCAGCCTCAGCCTCAGCCTGCCTCAGCCTCAGCCTCAGCCTGCCTCAGCCTCAGCCTCAGCCTGCTTCAGCCTCAGCCTCAGTCTGCCTTCAGCCTCGGCCTCAGCCTCAGCCTGCCTCAGCCTCAGCCTGCATCAGCCTCAGCCTCAGCCTCAGCCTGCCTCAGCCTCAGCCTGCCTCAGCCTCAGCCTCAGCCTGCCTCAGCCTCAGCCTCAGCCTGCTTCAGCCTCAGCCTCAGTCTGCCTTCAGCCTCGGCCTCAGCCTCAGCCTGCCTCAGCCTCAGCCTGCATCAGCCTCAGCCTCAGCCTCAGCCTGCCTCAGCATCAGCCTGCCTCAGCCTCAGCCTCAGCCTGCCTCAGCCTCAGCCTCAGCCTGCTTCAGCCTCAGCCTCAGTCTGCCTTCAGCCTCGGCCTCAGCCTCAGCCTGCCTCAGCCTCAGCCTCAGCAGCCTCAGCCTCAGCCTCAGCCTCAGCAGCCTCAGCCTCAGCCTCAGCCTCAGCCTCAGCCTCAGCCTCAGCCTCAGCCTCAGCCTCAGCCTCAGCCTCAGCCTCAGCCTCAGCCTGCTTCAGCCTCAGCCTCAGTCTGCCTTCAGCCTCGGCCTCAGCCTCAGCCTGCCTCAGCCTCAGCCTGCATCAGCCTCAGCCTCAGCCTCAGCCTGCCTCAGCATCAGCCTGCCTCAGCCTCAGCCTCAGCCTGCCTCCTCAGCCTCAGCCTCAGCCTGCTTCAGCCTCAGCCTCAGTCTGCCTTCAGCCTCGGCCTCAGCCTCAGCCTGCCTCAGCCTCAGCCTCAGCCCTCAGCCTCAGCCTGCCTCAGCCTGCAGCCAGCCTGCCTCAGCCTCAGCCTCAGCCTGCCTCAGCCTCAGCCTCAGCCTGCTTCAGCCTCAGCCTCAGTCCCTTCAGCCTCAGCCTCAGCCTGCAGCCTCAGCCTCAGCCTGCATCAGCCTCAGCCTCAGCCTGCCTCAGCCTCAGCCTCCTCAGCCTCAGCCTCCTCAGCCTCAGCTCAGCTGCTTCAGCCTTGGCCTCAGCCTCAGCCTGCCTCAGCCTCAGCCTGCCTCAGCCTCAGCATCAGCCTCAGCATCAGCCTGCCTCAGCATTCAAAATGTGGCCCGGGAATGGAGCTCTGGGAACTCGAAGAGCACGAAGTTGCCTACAATTGGCTCCAGGCGTTCAAAATCATGCCCAGGAATGGAATTCTGGGAACTCGAAGAGCACGAAGTGGCCTACAGTTGGCTCCGGGCATTCAAAATGTGTCCTGGGAATGGAGTTCTGTGAGCTCGAAGAGCACGAAGTGGCCTACAGTCGGCTCCGGGCATTCAAAATGTGGCCCTGGAATGGAATTCTGGGAACTCGAAGAGCACAAAGTGGCCTACAGTTGGCTCCTGGCATTCAGAATGTGGCCCGGGAATGGAGTTCTGGGACCTCGAAGACCACGAAGCGTGTAACTGTTTGCTTAAAACGACTTCCGCGGATACCTGTCCGGATGCCGCCCACCCCCCTGGGGAGTCATGATGCTCTCTTTTGGCACTACTAGAAGCCTATCAATCTTCGCTGTTAGGTACAAAGTCTTGCAACTACACGGGCGGATGACCGTTCGCTCTAACATTTGGGTACTCGCTTTGTCGCCGCACACACCCGTCTGAAAACATCGAACAAATAGACTGGCGGGAGCACTTCATTTTCAATTACCCCGGCAAAGCAACCTAACAGAGATGTGTAGGAGCATATCTGGAAGCATTCCCCTTAAGATTCAGATGAGAATCCAGTTGTAGAATTCTGCTGTTCTCGCAGTCGTAGTCGCATTCGCGATGACAGTCGCAGTGGCAACGGCAGTCGCAGTCACAGCCTCAGCCTCAGCCTGCCTCAGCCTCAGCCTCAGCCTCAGCCTCAGCCTCAGCCTGCCTCAGCCTCAGCCTCAGCCTGCTTCAGCCTCAGCCTCAGTCTGCCTTCAGCCTCGGCCTCAGCCTCAGCCTGCCTCAGCCTCAGCCTGCATCAGCCTCAGCCTCAGCCTCAGCCTGCCTCAGCATCAGCCTGCCTCAGCCTCAGCCTCAGCCTGCCTCAGCCTCAGCCTCAGCCTGCTTCAGCCTCAGCCTCAGTCTGCCTTCAGCCTCGGCCTCAGCCTCAGCCTGCCTCAGCCTCAGCCTGCATCAGCCTCAGCCTCAGCCTCAGCCTGCCTCAGCATCAGCCTGCCTCAGCCTCAGCCTCAGCCCTCAGCCTCAGCCTCAGCCTCAGCTTCAGCCTCAGCCTCAGTCTGCCTTCAGCCTCGGCCTCAGCCTCAGCCTGCCTCAGCCTCAGCCTGCATCAGCCTCAGCCTCAGCCTCAGCCTGCCTCAGCATCAGCCTGCCTCAGCCTCAGCCTCAGCCTGCCTCAGCCTCAGCCTCAGCCTGCTTCAGCCTCAGCCTCAGTCTGCCTTCAGCCTCGGCCTCAGCCTCAGCCTGCCTCAGCCTCAGCCTGCATCAGCCTCAGCCTCAGCCTCAGCCTGCCTCAGCATCAGCCTGCCTCAGCCTCAGCCTCAGCCTGCCTCAGCCTCAGCCTCAGCCTGCTTCAGCCTCAGCCTCAGTCTGCCTTCAGCCTCGGCCTCAGCCTCAGCCTGCCTCAGCCTCAGCCTGCATCAGCCTCAGCCTCAGCCTCAGCATCAGCCCAGCCTCAGCCTCAGCCTCAGCCTCAGCCTCAGCCTCAGCCTCAGCCTGCCTCAGCCTCAGCCTCAGCCTGCCTCAGCCTCAGCCTCAGCCTCTCAGCCTCAGCCTGCCTCAGCCTCAGCCTCAGCCTCAGCCTCAGCCTCAGCCTCAGCCTCAGCCTCAGCCTCAGCCTCAGCCTCAGCCTCAGCCTCAGCCTCAGCCTCAGCCTCAGCCTCAGCCTCAGCCTCAGCCTCAGCCTCCTCAGCCTCAGTCTGCCTTCAGCCTCGGCCTCAGCCTCAGCCTGCCTCAGCCTCAGCCTGCATCAGCCTCAGCCTCAGCCTCAGCCTGCCTCAGCATCAGCCTGCCTCAGCCTCAGCCTCAGCCTGCCTCAGCCTCAGCCTCAGCCTGCTTCAGCCTCAGCCTCAGTCTGCCTTCAGCCTCGGCCTCAGCCTCAGCCTGCCTCAGCCTCAGCCTGCATCAGCCTCAGCCTCAGCCTCAGCCTGCCTCAGCATCAGCCTGCCTCAGCCTCAGCCTCAGCCTGCCTCAGCCTCAGCCTCAGCCTGCTTCAGCCTCAGCCTCAGTCTGCCTTCAGCCTCGGCCTCAGCCTCAGCCTGCCTCAGCCTCAGCCTGCCTCCTCAGCCTCAGCCTCAGCAGCCTGCCTCAGCCTCAGCCTTCAGCCTCAGCCTGCCTCAGCCTGCCTCAGCCTCAGCCTCAGCCTGCCTCAGCCTCAACCTCAGCCTGCTTTAGCCTCAGCCTCAGTCTGCCTTCAGCATTCAAAATGTGGCCCGGGAACGGAGTTCTGAGAACTCGAAGAACACGAAGTGGCCTACAGTTTGCTCCGGGCATTCAAAATCATGCCCAGGAATGGAGTTCTGGGAATTCGAAGACCACGAAGTGGCCTACAGTTGGCTCCGTGCATTCAAAATCATGCCCAGGAATGGAATTCTGGGTTCTCGAAGACCACGAAGTGGCCTACAGGTGGCTCCGGGCATTCAAAATCATGCCCAGGAATGGAGTTCTGGGAATTCGAAGACCAAGAAGTGGCCTACAGTTGGCTCCGGGCATTCAAAATCATGCCCAGGAATGGAGTTCTGGGACCTCGAAGACCACGAAGCGTGTAACTGTTTGCTTAAAACGGCTTCCGCGGATCCCTGTCCGGATCTCGCCGAGACCCCCCTGGGGAGTCATGATGCTCTCTTTTGACACTACTAGAAACATATCAGTCTTCGCTGTTAGGTAAAATGGGGTTCCTGCTCAAAACTTCTCAAAATTTCATGGCCCGGAGCCCAACCGTGTGGAGAAACCACACGGATAGAAGGTGGCTCTAATGTACTGTGGCTCTGGCTTGAGGTTTCCTCGAAGTGTATGGCATGGGCGTTGGAATTGTGCAACGCCCACAGGGATGGAGCGCAGATCCCTTTCCAATCAGAACTTGATCGACGCGTCCTTGAAGTATGACTCTGATCCTCTGCTTGTCTTGCACATGAACAGTGGGAAGTTACAAAACGGACTCTCGCCTGCTGAAAGGCAGGCCCGCGGGGATGTATTTCTTCGAGGTGGGCGCATCCCGCCGTGGACAGGAAACACCTGCATGGGGATTAGGATGGGAGTTCGGGACGGGATGAATTTGCAGCATCGTGGATGCCTCATGGGCGTAACCTGCCCATTCTCCTCCCCCTCATCCTACTCATGCTGATCCTGCGCTTGCTCTTGCTCCCCCTTCTTCCCCACCTCCTCCTCCTCCTCCTCCTCATCCTCCTCCTCCTCCTCCCGGATCCTCCTCCTCTTCTCCTTCCATCTCTCCTCACCCGTGCTCCCCACACTCTTATCATCATGAAAATCTTCACATTTCTCCCAATTCTCCTCCTCCCCCTCCTCCTTGTCCCTCTCCACGTCCACATCCTCCTCCGACGACACTCGTCGGGCTGTTGTCGCATGCTAGAGGCCTGCGCGAAGCCGAACCACAACAAACATGGACACCCACATCGGCAAGCTTAGAAGCTTCAGACACTACCATGCTGTCCCTGCGTTTCCTCCCCACCTGTCACCTTCCAGTCCTTCCCATAGCCAAGCTTTTCCTTGCATGCGTCCCCCGTCCATACCCCACCCACCCGCTTCCGCGCGTGTTGGACACGGGGGGATGAAGAGGATGGAGCGGGAGGAGGGAACTGGAGACAGGAACGGGGAGCCTTACCTCCCCGATTCTCTCCCCCACCCCACCCCAATCCCGAGTCAGGTCCGCCAGGGCGGCGCGATTCAGACAGACGGGTGGGCGCGAGCGCGCTGCGTACGCGGAAGGCCAGCAGCAGCATGAAACGGGAGAAGGGGGGGCGGAGAGAGAGAGAGAGGAGGGCAGAATAGAACGCTCTGCCATTGACTTCCACCGAAACGGTTTCGGGACGCAGTGAAAGATGCAACCGAAGAGGCGTGATATGTGCCACGCCCCTCGGGTTGGGAATGGCGCCTTGATCGCCTTAGCCGATCCCGTTCTTATGGACGCTCGCGCAACTCAGATCGGAAGCGCCGTAATTGCATACATGAGAAAGCCGCCGCGACGGGCCAGAAGCGCAGTTACCCGCAACCAATGCGGGAAGTGACGAAATCCTGCATCACCCTCCTGCTCCTGCACTACTGGCGGGTTGCCAGCTCAGGCCGGCGACCCTCAGCGACAGCTTCCACCGTCCGCTAGCGAGCACGCAGCTCGCCCTACGCGAGCATTCCTGGTTCTCGCGCGCTGCCAAGCGCTTGGTTCCCATGTCGGCTAAATGTTCCTCCCAAAAAAAAACTATCGCTGGGCAGTTCGCGCTTGGCCGCGGCTCCCTGGATTCACTAGACCCTGGTGTGGAGGCGTCTGGCGTTCACGACCCCACGTCGGGGGCAAATGTTGTTGCTCGCTCTGGCGCCCACGCGCGCGCGGCTTCAGGACCTTTGACAGATCAGTGCCGATATTGCGGACCGCCCTTTGCGTAAATCAGTCTTACCTGAGCTCGTATTCGCGACGCTCTACGTCGCGCTGTTGGTCGCGATCGAGCGCTATCGCAAAACAGAACGTGATGATGAAGTCCAACGCCGGGTCCCGTGGCATCTGGGAAAGCAACAGATGCCGCACGCGTCGACGACGGTCTAGTCACACTGCCGCCAATACGCGATCAAGTAAGCTGGAACGTAACGTGCCAAACGTTTGACATCGCGGCGCAAGCGCGCGCCAGGCGAATTTCCTGCGCGAGAGCTGCAGCTCGCAGCGGCCCCGTGAAAGATGGTCCGCGCGCGCTACTTGACGCCCGGCGCTGGTAGGGCCATCGCGCGATCATCATCAACACCCACCACTTGCGCATGGATCCTGGCACGCCGCGGGTCGGAATCCAGTTCGATCCGCGCGCCAGCCAACGAGCGCGCGAGTCCGTCGAGGTAAGTAACCCCCCACATGTCGCTGAGCTCAGGGCTGGGACCTATCGTAGCTGAATGGTTCGCCGAGAGGCGCCTCGCCCCGAGCTCCGTCCGGCGCAGCCTCGTGAGAGCAAATGAAAGGTCGCCCCCCCCACCCCACCCCACCACACCCCAGCGCGCACTCCGCATCGCGGATCCGCCTGACCCTCGGACTCCCAAGCAAGACGTTGACCTTCGACAAGCTCGCGCCCGCTTGGCCCGTGGTGGGCTTGTTTTCCTGTCGAGCGGCCCGCGCTCCCCCTAGGAAAATTAGCCCAACCGCACGCGGTGGATCTGACCGCGAACCCTCAAGGATGCCGCCAAGTCGAGAGGGGAGGTGGGCACGCGAGATTCCGAGCAGCATCGGCGCCCCTTCGCTGTTGGGATTATCGGGCATCGGGCCCGCGATGCGCAAGCCAGAGTTCAGGCAGGATGCCTCGCGCAGAACCATCGTTGCGCGCGCCCCTGCCGAGTCGCCCGCGTCGACGGTCGACCGCCTGCGCGCCTGCCTCGCCGACGGACGCAACTCGCAGTTCGGCAGCGCGCAGTAGACCTTATCGATGCTCAATCCAGTCTGCGGGGAGAAGGGATCGACTCGTCTCCTGCGCGCGCGTCGAGATCGCTCGGCTCCGGAAGTTTCAGCGCGCCTAAGTGCCGCGTCTCGTTTGCCATTGCGCTTCACGCGCGCCCAGAATCGGAGTGGGAACTCGTGCAATGATCGCGGGAAGGCCGCTGCCCCTCTGTCGTCGCGGGCCTCGCGAGAAGCTCTGGCTTCTCCAGGACTGGCCCGCCCTCCACCGTGGACGCGCTTGGCGTTCGCGATCGCTGCCGAGCGGGCCATTCGTCATGGGCCAGGCCGCCGATCGCGCCGGCGCAACCTGGGCGGCGCCAACCAACAGGACATGGTCGCAGATGCGCTGGTCGCCTCGCGCGCGCAGCGCGCCGCCGCCGACGCTTCGCGCGCGCGCCCCTCCCTCCGCGAAGGCGCCGCCCAGTGGAACTAAAAGAGCACCCCGCCCGTCGGCCTGCTTCTGCGCCGGCGAGCACCCAGACCGAAAGCGCCCCCGACACGCCGCGAACAGCTCGGGCGTCTGCTCAGGCTGCGCCGGAGGAGCCCTGCAGCGGCGGGCCCAAGCGCTAACGAGCAAGCGCGGTCTTTTCACGTCGAGGCACCTCTGCGCCCGCCGCCGGCCGTCGTGGACCTCGCCGCCCCCGCGGGCCCACATCCGCGCCCGAATGCAAGCCGAAGTCGCCCCGCGCTGGGGGCGCGCCTTCGCCAGCGCCGCGGCATCTGCGCGCTGGCCCCGCGCGCCCCCGCCCCGGCCCTGCAAGCGCGCGCCGGCCCCCGGGCCCCCTCGGGGCGGCGCGTCGCGCGACTTGCCTCGGCCAGCGCGGCGCTCGCGACGCCGCGCGGAAGGCGGCGCGGCCGCCGGCGACGCGCCCATCGCGCTCATCGCGCTCCGCCGCGGCCAGCCCCGCAGGCGCCGCCACTCGCTCGGTTGGCGGGCCGCCCGCGGGCACCGCCCCATCGACGCGACCTCCTGCGCCAGAGCGAAGGCGCGCCGCCCGCGCGGCAGCGAGCGCGCCGCAGACGCGCCGCGCCGGTCGTTTGCGGACCGCAAGGATGCGAGCCCCTGGTGCTTCCCACCAGACTCGGGCCCGACCATCTTCAGGGGGAACGCCCTGCTCCCCGGTGCTGGCCCAGGTCGCCTGTGGCCAGGGGCGCTTCGGAGATGCCCGCGGCCCAAGCCCGCGCGCCCAGGCCAAGCGCGAAAGACAGCCCCCGGCAGCCGCGCGCGAACCGCTGCTCTGGCTGAGCCGCGTCGGGCGGAGCGGGCGCGCATTTGCTCCGACGCCTGTCGGGGGGCGTCTGCCTGCTGCGATGGAACCCGCGTCGATGTCCAGCCATTCGCTCGGCTAACTACGAGACCCTCTAACGGCGTTCAGAAAGCGCCACCCGCGCCCGACACCCGAGCCAGGAACGCGCGATCTGCCAGCCGCCCCGGGGGTCGACGCCGACGGCCGCTACGCCGCCGGCCCGCGACTGCCGCCGCGCCTGCAGCTTCGGCGCCACGTTGCGGGCCCCTGTAGCGCCCGCCGAGTCGGCATTCGGCAGGGCGCGCCCAGCCACCGCCTGACCGAGCTGACAAATCTCCAGCTGACCAGCAGGCCTTTTCAATCTCCTTACTTGTTCCTTTGCGCCGTCCTCCTCGTCTTTGCTGGTGCTCTTGAAAATGTCGACGATGAAACTGGTGATTTGTTGTTGCTCCCGCCGCTTCACGCGCGCTCGTAGTTCCCCTCGTCTATGGGGGGGGGCAGTCGCTTGCGGTTTTGCCATGCGTCTTGGACTGCCGCGTTGCAAGCTTCTCCCCGCGGCCCATGCCACTGCCGCCTCGGACCTCCGCCAGGTCTACTGCGGCGGCCGGGCGCGGCCACAGCGCCGACGTCCATCGGCGCCGGCTGCGTCTGGGCGGCGGCGATCGCCCGGTCGATCGCATCGACGCCGGCCCGACAATCAGCCAGCCCACCGCGTCGACTGGGCCTGAGGGGCGACCCCGGGAGACGCAACAGAACCGCCCCGATCTCGCCTTAGATGTCGAACGTTGTCATCGCATGTCTCCCTCGGATCGCGCTCGCACGCGGCGGCGGCCGCGAGCCGATCAACGCCGGCCCCCTTGCAGCAAGGAGGCCAAGATGTCTATCAACTGCCTGGCGAGTCGCGCCCACATCTCGGGCTCGTCTTTGTCGGTCAGCTACCGCCCTGCCCGCGGCCCCTTGCTGCCCTCCGCGACCTCCATCAAAGTCGCTTCGTGGCCGGGGTAGTCGACGCCGCGTCTGGCCGCCAGAACGACGAGGGCGGTGCAACTGGGGCACCGGCGTTAACCTTTGAAGTCTGCGTTCCAAATTGGAATCTGCGTTCCAAATTGAAATTGAAGTCTGAGTTCCAATCACGCCGCGCGAGCTGCCCCCCAGAAGAATCACGGGGCCCTCAGGAACCTGGCGCTTGCGCGCACTCTGCCGGCCCCAGCGCCAGCGCCCGCGCGCCCCTGGAGCCGACCGCCCCGCAGGCTGCTGCCGCCCCTGCTCTCGCATGCACCGAGTCTGCCACGCGGTTCCCGACCCCCCCCCCGAAAAAAAACAAAAAATCACGTTCCAAGAGGGCCCGAGCGGCCCCCGGCGCGCGCGGGGCCGCGCAGACGGATGCGCGTCAACGCTGTCTTCTTGGAAGAACCTCATACGTGATCGCATTAACTAAAGCATAAAAATGATGAGCACGGGCGCGAGGCGGCGCGCGCCCAGAGCTTCGCGCGCGCAAGGGCACAGATGCAGCGCGTCCGAACCCAGCAGCCAAACACGATCGAGCGCAATGCCAGAGGCCAAGCCTTGCGCACGCCCACGCGCGCACTCTCACGACAGCGGCAACTTCATTTCATGGCAAACGGTCAACAACCAGCATCCTATCTATGAAACCTGCAAGCACGTTGCCATTACTGCTATCGCATGCAAGAATCGTCAACTTTGACATGCCCCACCCATGTGTGGATGGAGGAACGCTCGCGCGCGTCATGCCCCGTATCAGGAACTAGGTCTAATGCCATACCTCTCAACTCAGGACAAGCAGTCAAACGTGAAGTTGCGCACGCATGACGAAATCTTGCACCATTCCCCATCGCGCCAACGCAGTCATCCCACAAACGCGCAAGGAATGTTTTCATGCCTTGCTCCGCTTGCAGAATGTTGAGCGAGTGGCGGCCCAATGCCACCGCAATGCCACGCCGACGCCCAGGCCCAAAACGCGACAATTCCCACCGGCCCTCGAGGGCGTGAAGGGCCTAGGGCGCCCCCTCTGTTCAACGCCCTTCTTCCTTTTTTTTTTTTGGGGGGGGGGCGCCCCCCCTCTGCCCCCCCCCCCCCCCCCCCCGGCCTGGAGAGAGCGTTTCGCGCAGGGGTTGGGCGACTCCTGGGGGCGCGTTTCTCGACGCCCATCACGTAGGCCATGGCCTACCAGAGGGGGGAAATTGGAGCCGCCGCGACTGGCGCTAGGCAACGCCCGACGGTTGGCATTATTTGTTCGAAAGGCTGCTGTTGCATGGGCTCGCAGGGATTCGCGAATCGCCAACAATTCAAGTTCGTGTTGGCCAACATTTCGGGCGCATGAAGTACGCGGTGTTTTTTTTTTTGGGCGGTCGAATCTACTCCGAGCACGCGCGTTGATTCGGAATGGCATTGGTCTGTCAATCGTCGGAGATGCTGCCAGTTGCCGACCGCGTGGTCACCGCTGCGCAGGCTGTCCAACATATCCCGCACAAGCGCAAGCGCGCGAGCAGGACCGCGAAGAGGTTCAGGCAACCGGCCCGGCCTGATCTCGCGAAGCGGGTCGCGGTCACGTAGCGAATCCAGAAACAATTGAAGCGTCTGCGCAGCCGAGAGGGAGCTCCAACGAAGGCCTAACGGGCAAGGGGGATACATGGGCACATCGCGCCCACGCTGGCACGACCTCGCACATTTCGCGGCCCAGAGTTCGAAGGCGAAACCCACTTCGGCGCGCCGCCTGTATGCTCCTATAGAGGCCCAGCTAGAAGTCCCAGGGCCGGATGGGGGGAAGGGGGGCTCGGGCGCTTTCGGGGGCTCGATTTCCCCCGCCCCCCTCTGCGCCCCCCCCCATTGCCGGCCCCTGTTCGCGACGCCGGCGCGCCCGCGTCGCTTCGGAGGCGCGCGCTTTCACGCGCCCCCCTCGCCCCCCAAGGCGCCCCTGCAAAAACGTCGGCCCTGGGGCCCGCCCCCCCCGTGGCCACTGAATCATCAACTGGAAATTGTCAACGGCGCCGGGGGACAAACCTCGGAGTTGGCAGGGGCGCAGCGAAGCAAGGAACGGAGAGACGCGCGAAGCACGCGCGGGGCGATCCTGGCGAAGATCCCAAACAAACCGTAGACGGGGCCCCCCTCTGGCGCGAACGTGGAGGAAGAAGAGGAAGAGGAGGAGGAGGAAGGCGGGGCAGGGCGAAAAGAAAGGCGAGGAGGAGGAGGAGCAGGACGGGGGAAACAGGGGAGGAAGAGGAGGGGGAAAAGGACAAGCTAGGTGCGCTCGCGTCATATCTGAAGTCCTACCCCTCCCTCCCATCCCTTACCATGGCGCTGATATTCTCTATCCGCGGACGCGTGTCGTAGCGGACCTGTGGCTCCGCGCGCGCGTGCGTAACTAGTGGGTGGTGGTGCGCGCGCGTGCGCGCGTGCGTGCGTGCGTGGTTGTGGTGGAAAAGGAAGAGGGGGAGCGGGACAATGGGCGCTGTCTCTTCAAGACGAAGACCCAAAGCCACCGCGCGGTTGGAAAAGGGGCGGGAGTTCGGACGAGAACCGCGATCGATGAGGCTATACACAACGCAGGACACAGTGCATTGGCCGATTCCCCCGCCGGCAACGATCGCATGCACCCGATGTTCGCGGCACTGCGCGGTCGGCTCGCTCACCTCCCTGAGCGGGGCATCGAAAACTAGGGCCGCCGGGTTCCATCGCATTCCAGCCGCTCGCTGCATGTTCCTGAAACGACCAGGGCCGTGAGTCGCAGGAGCGGCGGCCACCGCGTCTACCAACTCGTAGAACCCCCCCCCCCCCCTCCCCTCGTATGTCGATAGAAAGAATCTGACCGAGCGATCGGAGCATCTCGAAAACATGCTTCATTATCGGCATGACCCAGGAAACGAATGATACTCTTGAGCTTCAGACAGAGTTTGGAACCTGATGCCCCTGAAATGGGATAGAACGCCCGGCGCGCCGCCTCGTCCTGGACAACGCGCAGCAAACGTGTCTGGAGAAACAGCCGTCCGTCTACCCGTCGCCCCTACGGGCAATCATATGCCGTTTTCGAAATTCCCCCGTCAACAAAGAAAGCGCGCATCATGAGTTCGGCAATGACCGTCGTTCATTTCCCAGTGAATCGCATATGGGATGGCGCAACAACGCAACCGTCCGCGCTGTCTCAAGCGGAACCCCGCGCAAAGAATGAAACCATCTTCACTACCCCCTGGCCCCTCCAATCATTATGCGATGACTCAGACACGCGTGCGAAACCAGCAAACATTTCCATCGGGCGCTGCAAGGGCGCGCATGGGTTGTAGAACGTCGATCTGAAGACAGTGCCATCTTTGAGGGGTGTATCCGTCTCTCTCGCAAGAGAACCCAACGGGGTCCGCGCGTCCGCGGCGGCCACAACGCTTTCTCTCAATCGGTGTCGTCATCCGTTGTCGCTGTTATTTGTGGCGCTGCTGCAGCCCCGGCCAATGACGCTCGATGGTTCAGTTTCGTCTTTTGCGTCGGCTGCACGTTTGAATATGGATGGAGCAAAACTAGCTTCGGACGGCATGCGACCGCGAGGAGCGGGCGGGCTCGCCCCCCCCCCTCTCCCACAAAAAATTCAGCTGCGCTACTCAGCACCAATAGCCCGCCCCTTCGGCTGCGCCCCCCCCCCCCCCCGCTGTGATTTGCGCGCCCCGTGCTGGCCCCCAGTGGAAGAAATACAATTATTCCCCACATCCAAAGTGGGGTTCTTGTTTTCTCTGCACACCCCGCGCAGGAACACTCGCCCCACCCCCTCTCATCTTCTGCCTTCGCACACTCACTCACTCACTCATCATGATCACCACTCACTCACACTCACACTCACTCACACTCTCTCATCATCAACATCAGCATCATCACCCGCGCTCTCTCACACGCTCAGTCACTCACATACTCATCATCAGCATCATCATCATCACCATCATCATCATCACTCGCACTCTGTCACACGCTCACTCATTCAAAAACTCACATGGAGGAAGTATCAGGCGGGAGTTTGTCTGTGAATGAAGTGTGAGGAAGTCTCACGCGGGAGCCCCCTCCCTATGGAGCCCGCACTTCATGTTCGAATCCGAGCGGGTCATCCGCAACGCGCAACTGTCGTCACTTTTGGGCTCTTGAGACCTGAATATAAAGGAAGTCTCGAGCGGGGGCCTCGTCTGTGAGTGAATTGCGATGAAGTCTCAGGCGGGGGCCCCCTCCCCACGGGGCCCGCACTTCATGTTCGAATCCGAGCGGGTCATCCGCAACGTGTAACTGTCGTCACTTTTGGACTCTTGAGGCATGATTATGGAGGAAGTATCAAGCGGGAGCCTCGTCTGTGAGTGAATTGCGAGGAAGTCTCAGGCGGGGGCGCCCTCCCTATGGGGCCCGCACTTCATGTTCGAATCCGAGCGGGTCATCCGCAACGTGCAACTGTCGTCACTTTTGGGCTCTTGAGACATGAATATAAAGGAAGTCTCGAGCGGGGGCCTCGTCTGTGAATGAATTGCGATGAAGTCTCAGGCGGGAGCCCCCTCCCCATGGGGCCCGCACTTCACGTTCGAATCCGAGCGGGTCATCCGCAACGTGCAACTGTCGTCACTTTTGGGCTCTGGAGACCTGAATATGGAGGAAGTCTCTAGCGGGAGCCTCGTCTGCAAATGAATTGCGAGGAAGTCTCAGGCGGGCCCCCCCTCCCTATGAGGCCCGCACTTCATGTTCGAATCCAAGCGGGTCATCCGCAACGTGTAACTGTCGTCACATTTGGGCTCGTGAGGCCTGAATATGAAGGAAGTCTCGAACGGGAACCTCGTCTGTGAGTGAATTGTGAGGAAGTCTCAGGATGGAACCCCCTCCCTATGGGGCCCGCACTTCATGTTCGAATCCGAGCGGGTCATCCGCAACGTGCAATTGTCGTCACTTTTGGGCTCTTGAGACCTGAATATGGAGGAAGTATCAGGCGGGGGCCTCGTCTGCGAGTGAATTGCGAGGAAGTCTCAAGCGGGAGACCCCGCCCTATGGGGCCCGCACTTCATGTTCGAATCCGAGCGGGTCATCCGCAACGTGTAACTGTCGTCACTTTTTGGGCTCTTGAAACCTGAATATGGAGGAAGTATCAGGCGGGAGCCTCGTCTGCGAGAAAATTGCGAAGAAGTCTCAGGCGGGGGCCCCCTCCCTACGGGGCCCGCGCTTCATGTTCGAATCCGAGCGGGTCATCCGCAACGTGTAACTGTCGTAACTTTTGGGTTCTTGACACCTGAATATCAGGGAAGTCTCGAGCGGGAGCCTCGTCTGTGAGTGAATTGTGAGGAAGTCTTCGGCGGGGGCCACCTTCCAATGGGGCCCGCGCTTCGTGTTCGAATCCGAGCGGGTCATCCGCAACGTGCAACTGTCGTCACTTTTGGGCTCTGGAGACCTGAATGCGGGGGAAGTCTCGAGCGGGAGCCTACGGCCCAGCCCGAAGGTTTGTCCCGACGGCTTCGCGATCTAGCCGTCGGCAGACGCGCGCGCGCTGGCCGAGGCGGCGACGGCGCTGAGGAACATTGATTTGCTTGCCCAGACGAGGGGGAAGGGGAAGCGCACATGGAGAAAAGGCAGGGGGACGAGGAGGGAAGGGGCATGGGGGAGGCCGACGACGAGGAGGAGGCGGCGCGAGAGGAGGAGGAGGAGGAGGAGGAGGAAGAGGAGGAGAAAGAGGAGGAGGAAGACAAATACAAGGGGGAAGAGAGGGCAGCGCAGGGGGCGAGAGGAGAGGGCGCCCGCCAGGGGGAGGAGGAAAGGGCAAAGGGCAAGCTGAACAGATTTTCACGCGGGGTCCTACCGTCGGAGTAATTCGCATTAACGGCAGTAGTAGTAGACGTCGTCGCAATAAAAATATCGGCAACAGAGCAGGAGCAGTAGCGCCAACAGTAGACGCAGCAGTCGCAGCAGCAGCGGTAACAATATTAATTCGCCGGCCCAGCGGGCCAGAGGCGCGCTGAGACCCCCGGCAACTACTAACAATATTTTTAATGCGCTCGCGCGGGGCGGCCCCCGGAGGCACCCGGGCGAAAAATGCACCGGGCGATCCCCGGCTGCCCCCCCGGGCGACCCCGAGAATTTTTCGCCGCCCCTCGCGAGGATCGCGGCCTCCGAGGCGGCGGCTGCGATCGGCGAGCCCCCCCCTGCCCCAGGGGCCCCTCCAGGGGCCGCCCGACCCGAGAAGCCCCGCGGGGAGCGCAAGACGCCGCCGAGGAGTCCCAGGAGACCCCCGAGAGGCTCCTAGGAGGCCCCAAAGAGCGCGTTTCTTTCTGTTCGGCGATGACGGGCGCCACGGGGGGGGCGGGAGGGGGGGCGGGGGGGGGGGGGGGGGGGGGGGGGGCGGGGAGGGGCATGGCGCGACGCCCCCCCTCCCGCCGCGCGGTTCCGGCACCGCAGCCGCGCCCGCGCGCGCGACGCGACGAGCGACGAGCGGCGACGACGACGCGAGCAGCATGTAAGTGGCGATCTGCCCATTGCGCCTGCGCACACCACAACGCTCGCGTGCGCCGCGCCGCGCGCGTGCACCGCAGCGCCTGCGCACACCGCAACAGCCGCGTGCAACGCACCACCCGTGCATGCCACAATACTTGGGAGCACTGCAGCGCCGGCGCGCATGCACCGCAGCAGCCATGTGCAACGCAACGCCTGTGCACACAACAGTGCGCGCGTGCACCGCGGCGCCTGTGCACGCCACGGCGCCTGTCTACACCGCAGCATCCGCGTGCAACGCAGCGCTGGTGCACACCGCAGCGCCTGCGTGCAGAGGACAGGTAGAAGGAGCACGCACGCCAGGATCTGCTGCGGACAACTAAACGCCGCGCCAGGAGAATTCTGACAATCGAATGCGACGTTTTTCCATCATCCCTCCTCCTCCTCCTCCTCCTCCCCCCCCTCCCCCTCCTCTTCCGCCTCCTCCTCCTCCTCCCCCTCCTCCCCCTTCATGCCCCCTGTCGTGCGGCTTGGCGCTAAAACGCACGTGCGCGTCTCAGCGCGCGCCGCAGAATGGTCGACTGCATCGGTCCACTTTGTTCTCGGGCGGCCAGTTTAGCTGGAGCCTCCTGGGCGCAAAAAGGACTAGGGTGACGCGGGCGGACTCGGGGGGGCTCGTAGATTCCAGCGGCGCCCCTTGGTCCATGAGGATGTGCTTTCAAGTGTTTTTCTCTCGAATCCACACGCGCTCCATTTTGTCACAGGGATTCCTTCTGAAATTCTACGCACGACAATGGAGCTGCGCTGCGCGCGGCCGACGCGGTGCACGCGGGCGCCGTGGCGTGCACAGGCACTGCAGTGCACGCAGGCATTGCGGTGTGCACTGGTGCTGTGTTGCGCGCGGCTGATGTGGTGCACGGAGGCGCCGCGGTGCACGCGGGAGCTGCTGTGTCCGCAGGCGCGGCGGCACAAACTGACGCTGCGTTGCACGCGGCTGCCGCGGTGCACATCGGCGGCGCGGCGTGCACAGGCGCTGTGGCGCACGCGGGCGCTGCGATGTACACGGGCGTTGTGGCGCAGATCGCCACCTACATGTTCATGCGACCCGCCCTCCGTCATTCCTGAGCATTCCCAGATGCCGCCGGCGCGAAACGCGACGTCATCGACCCCCTCCCCCCAGATGATTGCCGCCATCGGCCCGGACTTAAAAACAAGCTCCAGCCGCGTCTGCGCGCGCGACGACGATGAGCGACGAGCGACGAACCACGAGCGACGACGACGGACGACGACACCAGACACTTATGCGGATTCCTACGCGGGCACCTACGCGGATCCCAATGCGCACGGCGGCAGTGCCCGGAGCGCACTGGGGGGGGAGCGTTGCGTCATAGGGGGGGGGGGGGGGGGCGGGGGCCGCGGCGCCCGCCATGCCCCAAGCAATAAAGAAACGAGCTCAAAGAGGCCCCCGAGAGGCTTCAAAGAGGCCGCATAGAGCGCTCGAGGGCCGGCGGAATGAGCGAAGCGATCCGCCGCCCCACCGGGGACGGCGCGCGAGATCCCCGCCGCATGGTCTGCGCGAACTCAATCCCCTCAATCTGCGCGCGCACGAACTCCTCGTGCCAATGCCGATTCCTCGGAGCCCTTGCAACCCCTCCCGGGGCCCTCCCCGCGGCGTGCTCATTCCGCCGGCCCGGGGGCCACAGCTGCGGAATGAGCGCTCTTTGGCCATCATTTTCGCTTCAGAATACACACCGTTGGAAATGTTCGCCTCCGAGGCGCCGCCGGCATCTCTCAGAGGCCTCTCCAGGAGCCCACTGGCTCGACTTTGGAAGCCCCCAGACGCTCTCCTGGGGCGATCTTGGCCGTCCCCCAAGCCATTTTGGTCCAGCCTGGCAGCCCGCCCACCTCTCCTCGGCCCACTTCGATCACGAAAAACCAACGCGCAAAGCAACCTCGCAAAACACATATGACTATGTCCATTTTGGCCTTGTCGAGCCTTTATTCTTGCCTCGTTTCGAGCTCGCGTGCGTCTTCGCGGGCTCTTGGAAGCACGTTGGAATCAGCGGGCGCACTCTGCGGCTGCCCCCCGCGCCTCCGGGCCCCGGCCTGGGCCGTCTGGCAATCTTTTCATGGGCTTTCTGGGGCCGTCCTGGGCGGGACCAGGGGGTCCCTGGGGCCCCTTTTGAAGCCCCCAAACTAACTCGGATCTCGTTTGTACCCCTCTCCGCACGCCTCTTCCTTTCGTATGCACTTTTGCGCGCCCTCAGGCGCCCTTGTTTTAATCGTTTTCAAACTCTCCTAAGGCTTTCTGGCGTCTTCCGAGAGCCATTCAGACCCCGCTTTCGCATTGTTCCAGGCCCTCTAAGACCTCGTTGTCCAATCTGGCGCCTTTTTAAACTCATTTTCCGGCTCTCTTGGGGATTTCTGAAAATCTTCAAGACCCCACTTTCGCATTTTGCCGAGCCCTCTGAAACCGCATCGTCCAATCTGGCGTCTTTTTTAAATCGTTGTCGGGCTCCCCTGGGGGCCCCTGGGAATCTTCGAGGCCCCACTTTCGCATCTTTCCAGGCCCTCTGCGACCTTATTGTCCAAGAGTACTCGGGGAGGGGTGGGGGGGGGGGCCTTCCCTCTGTCGCACCTTCCCCGGCCTTGCCGGGCGGGGGCCTTGAATCCCCCCGCGCCCTCGCATCGCGCAGCCTGGCGCGCGCGCGCCCTCGACAGACAACAGCCGGAGGCGCGGGCGAGAGGAGGTGCACACCCACGACACGAAGAATTGACCGACAAAGCCCAGCCAAAAGCTAAGTGAACACCCCGGCTACATCCCGATTTGCCCCCCGCGCAACCTCCGCGTTCGAAAAAAAAAAAAAAAAAACAGGGGCGGCGGTGTCTGACCCCTCAGGGGCGTTCAAGTGAATAGTAGTAGTAGTAGAAGTACTGGTAATCGTAGCCGTAGTAGTAGTAGTAGCAGTAGTAGTAGTAGTAGTAGTAGTAGTCGTCGTCGTCGTCGTAGTAGTAGTAGTAGTAGTAGTAGTAGTAGTAGTAGTAGTAGTAGTAGTAGTAGAAGTAGTAGTAGTAGGAGTAGGAGTAGTCGTAGTAGTAGTAGTAGTACGTAGTACGTAGTACGTAGTACGTAGTACGTAGTACGTACTAGTAGTAGGTACGAGTCGTAGTAGTAGTAATAGTAGTAGTAGTAGTAGTAGTAGTCGTAGTAGTAGTAGTAGTAGTAGTAGTGGTAGTAGTAGTAGTAATAGTATTAGTAATAGTAGTAGTAGTAGTCGCAGTAGTAGTTGTAGTAGCCAAGGAGGAGGAGGAGGAGGAGGAGGAGGAGTACAGCACAGGTTGCAGTAGTAGTAGTAGTAGCAGTAGTAGTAGCAGTACTGATAGGAGTAGGAGTAGTAGTAGTAGTAGGAGTAGGAGCAGGAGAACACAGGAGTAAGAATAGGAGTAGCAACGTAAGAAGTTGTAGTAGTATGAATAGGTGTGCAAGATGTATAAGGAGTAGGAACAGGTGTAGGAGTAGGAATAGGAGTAGCAGCTCAAGTAGTAGTATGAGTAGGTGTACAAGAAATGTACTACCATTACTCTTCTCCGACTACTAGTGCTACAACGTACTACTATTACGATCACCACTACTGCTACTACTACTACTACTACTACTACTACTACTACTACTACACCTACTGCGACTACTACTACTACTACTACTACTACTACTACTACTACTACCACTTCCACTACTACTACTACTACTACTACTACTACTACTACTACTACTACTACTACTACTACTACTACGACTACTACGACTACTACTATTGCTAATACTACGACGGGCACCGAGACAGCCCAGACAGCCCTACTCGGGCCCCAAGACAGCCCTACATGGGCCCCAAGACAGCCCTGCAAGGGCCCCAAGACTGCCCTACATGGGCCCCGAGACAATCCTGCATGGGCCCCAGGACAGCCCTATGCGGGCCGCAAGGCAGCCCTGCATGGGCCCCGAGACAGC
>CAUYUJ010021435.1:52500-87500 GCA_963575745.1 Prorocentrum cordatum
AGTGGGGGAGCGGAGCCCCCTCATCGCACTCCATGCGCCGCATGGGGCATCATCGCCAGCACGACCCAGAGAGACAGACACTCGGTACCCCTCCCTCGTAGCCGAGGTCGCCGTCGAGCTCGTCGTCGTTGCCCTGGTCGTCGAAGTAGACGTCACTGCCGCTGCCCCAGCAACTTCAGGAGCGGTCGCACTGCCTTGGGGGTCGTCCTCATCCTGGGCGCCTCCTTGGTCTCGTCCGCCGCCCCGATGCCGACGCCCCTGCTCGGCCCGCCCGCCATGTTCCACTGGCTGGGGACCCACCTGTAGTAGCCCCTGATCCCCAGAGCCAGCGCGATGCCACAGGCTACCCGCGCGAGCTCCAAAAGCGACGTCGCAGAAGATCCCCATTTCTGCAGCGCCCCCATGGAGACCGCCGAGTCGGTCATGATCACGACACGTTTGTTCCAGCATCTCGAAGATCTCGCCAGATTCCGAAGCACGCTGATCACGCGCCTCAGCTCCAGCACGTTGTTGTGCTCCTCCGCCCCCCCCGCGCCCTCGGAAGAGCTCGCGCCGCCTCGCCTCGTCGATCCAGCCCGCGCCGATCGGCATGACTTGCCCTCGGCTTCGCGCGACCCGCGGGCGCCCCCGGCGATGTCGAACCTGACCCCCCTTCGGCACCTCCCCCCAAGCAAAGTCGAGCTGCTCGAGCTTCACGGCGTAGTCGGCCACGAAGTCGTCCCCGTAGCCGAGAGCGACGCCCGAGACCGCCGCGAAAATGTCCCACAGCCCATCGTCCTCGAGCGCCGTCAGGTTGGTTACCACCAGCAGCCCCTCCACCTACAAAGAGAAGACGCCCGCCGCTCGACGGAGCCCGCCCCAGGGCCTCCACGCTAAGCCCTTCAGCGCCTCAGGCCACGCGATGACGAAACCCGGCCCCTCTCGAATGGCGAAGCCTGGCCACCTCGATGATCACGTGCGCCCAGTAGTTGTCCGGATCGATCTTGGACTGCGTCGCGTCGTCGAGCCCGTCGCGGCCCCGGGGCGCGCGTGAGCTCCGATAGTAGTCGCCCGAGAAAGAGCCCAGGAACATCGCCGGGTGGCAGATCCAGTGCCAGCGGCACCTCGGCCGACTGAAAGCCGCCCCACCACCTGCACGTCCAGGAGCTCATCGATCCTAATGTCCTACACCCAGGCTGTCACCCGGTGCCCGAGCTCGCCCTTCAGGTCCAGCAAGCCCTGCTGCAGCGTCAACATCCCAGGGCGACCTTCCCCGGGGTGGATCATCCCGTCCTCCTCCAGGCCCACCTTCCTCACCTCCTCGTCTATCTCCGTATGCGTCTCCTCCACCCTGATCTGCCGCGCCTGCTCGGCCCTTCGGTCCAGCTCCTCCCTGATCTCCTCCACGCTCGACTACGTCGCCGCCGCGCCAAAGCCCTCGTCGCTCGCATCGGTCATGTGGACCGTCGTGTGCCAGTCCAGCTCCAGGTTCGCCTTGACGAAGATGGCCAGCGACCCCAAAGCCCTCAGCTCGCCCATCACCGCCGTCGGCCGGCGCCGCGGCTTCTCCGCCCCCTCGCCCGCGCAGCTGCCGATCCATCGGTAGCAGGCGTCCAAGATCGAAAAAGCTGGTCGGCAGAACAGCATGCCCCGCGCCCAGCACCCCACCACCGTCGCCAACTCCGGAGGGCGGACGATATGCGTGACCACAATCGCCTCGGCGCAGATGATCATGTCCTTCATCTTGTCAGGGTAGACCTTCAGCGTGCAAGGGCGCCCAGATATCGTCAGCCCTAGCCCCCGCCAAAGGCCTTCCCCTTCCTCCTCCTTGTGCACCGCGAGCCCCTTCGCGCTCAAATAGCTCCGAACGTGGCCCTTCGCCACCTCCAGCTCCGCCCCCCCCCCCCCCCCATCCTTCGCGAGCTTCAGCCCTTTGTAGTCGTCGATGCATAACGACAGCACGAGGTCGGTCATGGCGAAGCTCGGGCACGCCTTGCCAGGGCGATCTGCTCCGTGGACGACCCCTCCATGGCCGCGAAGCAGTCGGCGAGGGTCGAGCGAGCCAAGAAGACCGGCCCAGGCCGCCCCCGTAACCGGGGCAACCGACCCCACTCCAGCGGCCCCCAAAGGCGGGGCAAGCAAGTCCACGCCCTCCTCCTCCGCGACGGCGCGCAGCTCCGTCGGCGCCGCCCCCTCGAGCGCGAAGTGCTCTGCCAGCCCCTTCCGCCCACCTCAACCTGTGGAACCAGTCGGGCACGTCCCCCTGGAAGCTCCCTAGCACTCGGCCCTTCAGGATTTCGCTCGCCAGCTCCAGCTCTTATAAAGCAGAAGGCGACCCCAACGGAACCCAGACTGGCCGACGGAAGAGCAGGTTCATCTTCCGAGCGGCCCAGATTAGTCGCGACTTGGCCACCTCGCGCCCTCCCTCGCCCACGCCCTTCGCCGCGCGGCGTGCTTCGCCTCCTTCGCGTACCGAGCCATGCCTGCTTGCGTCGTCCGCGTGGTCACCGTGAGCCTGGTGCGCCGATCCTTCGAGCCTGGGTCCGAGTAGCTCTTGATGCTCCAGTGCCTCTCCCAGCCCACCTCCTTCGGGCCCTCCAGCACGCGGCCCTCGAACCGCTCAAAGTAGGGCGCCGCGGACGCCGAGAGGTCCGTCAGAAGCAAGCCCGCGGCCCCTGGCGGCGGCAGCGAGACCTGGCCCGCCGCCGCCCTGCAGAAGCCGCCCTTCTTGATAGACGTTGCATACAGAGTAGACTGCTTCGTGCCGCGCCCTCCGCCTGCCGTATAGCCTGAGCTGTCGGACCCCCACGAGCGGTGAAGCACCGCCTTGCCGTCGCCGATGCCCCCCCACGCCCCAAGACGAGCATGGCGATCCCAGATGCAGTGGACCACCATGCGCTGGGGCCCCGCCGCCTGGCCCCCCGCGACGTCGGTGCAGTCGCCCCATCGGCTGATCCAACTCGCCCCGCGGCAAGAGAGCGCAGCGCCCGAACTGCCCGACGCGTTCCCAGCCACGTCGGGCGCAGCTGATCCGCAGACAAGCCCGAGCTCGAGCCCCTCGCTGCCAGCGGCCCCGTAGGTGTAGGCAGGCTCCGCAGGGGATCCCTCTCGCGGAAATCCTTCGACCCCTGGATCTCGCGTCGGAAGCATCCATTATCCTGGAAAACGACGACGGTTGGGCACGGTGGCGCAGCTCAGGTCCGCGATATACAAAATACGGCCTTCGCCCGGATAGCCTCGCAGCCCAGCGCCAACATGAGCTGCGAAGTTCAGCGCGGCGAACCCCAGAACCCAGACTCTCCTGCCCCACCCCCGACCCGACGATCTCCCCGCTGACGACGCCCACGCAGCGCAGATCCACCGGAGTGAGCACAACAGTGCGAGACTTGCACCATGGACGCCGCTCTGAAACGATCCCTCGGGCCACCCCTATTCGTCGTCCTTGGGCGCCACGTCCCGCACCGATGTCAAGTGCTTCTGGATCTGCGCCCTCTTCCTCAGCTTGTCAGTCACCTCGTCGTCGGCCAATGGATTCCTCGATGGTGCCATGCGACCTCAGTCCCAAGTATTCCACCCCCAGCGACCAGTCGACCTTCGACCTCCCCTTCGCGCCGCTGGCGTTGCGTGGCCGCGTCCAGTCACTCTCGCAGGTAACTCCGTCATACGCCTTCATGACCGCATACATCCTGAGGCAACTTAGTTCGCTGGCTTGGGATTTGCCAAACCTCTGAAACCACCGCAGGCCATCATTCGGTCCAGCATCATTGCCAGCGCCAGCATCTCGTTCGCGATGGGAGCCTCGGTGGGCCCCTTGCTCCGAAGCCATTTTTGCACCTCGATCTTCGCCGAACGACCCCCTTCGATAGGCCCCACTCAGAACAGTAGGCGCGACCCGACTCTTAATCCCTCCGAATCGCATGTTCGGGCTGTGCTCATAGCTTAGTCGGCAAGAGGACGCCCTTTGGACTATTACTTCCCATCTCGAGCTGCGCGATAGTGTCCGACACCGAGCCCGAAGATAACTTTTCCCATCCAGAATCTGAAAACGACTTCAGCGCCAAACCATCAACATCACTGCTGCTCCGAATTCCTTTCTCCGAGCCGCTCTTCACTAACTCCTCATGCTCGTTGAATTTGGCAGTGAACTGGTCCAACTGGGCCGCCGTCGGAACCCCCGAGCCCCGCCCCCCCCCCCAGCGTGGCCGTGGCGGGCGGCGGCCCTGCACTCGCCCTGCCCTTGTTCAAAGCCTCGGCCAGTGCCATCAGCCCCGCGCGTAGCTCGCTCTGCCCGCGCTGCAACTCAGCATGCGATCCCTTCGCGTCGGGCTCGTCGTCTGAGTCGGGGACAGCGGCCCCAATAATCAGCTCTCTGTCCGATGCCTCCGAACCCCGGTCCGAGTCCGACTGATCGCGCCACTGCTGGCACATGTGGCGCAACACCCACAACCCCCCGACCGCGCCAGCGACCCCCATCAGGATCGCCTCGGGCTCGGCCGGCCCCCAGGCCTCCATCGCGAAGCCCCAGCAGTCAGGGACCTTATCTGCCGTCTCCTTCGCCGCGACTGCCGCCTCGTAGATCTTCCGAAATAATGGCCCCGGCTGGAAATGCCCCCGGGCGCGCCGCGCGACGAAGAGCACGCCCGCCGGGCCCCCCCGCGAACGGCGCTGCCACCCATAGCAGAACACGTTAGACCCTAGCGTCCAGATCCAACTAATGAAAACCGCTTCCATCGAACCCTTCTTCGTAGCACCCGCGTTCCAGAAGCCCTTTTTCTTCTCAAGGGCCTTCGTCGTTTTGGCGCTCTTGACGCCCAGCTCCTTGCGCGCAATCGACCGAGAAGAGGCGGCCAACGCGGCGCCCCTCGACATGTCCGCCAGCCCAGGGAAAGGCGTCCAGGTAGTTATGCCCGCAGGAGGCTTCGCGCACACTGACTGCTTACCTTTCAAACTCGCAACCTGCGCCCTGAGGCGCGGGCCCGCGCGCGCCCGCGCCTGGTCAGCAGCTCCCCCGCCCCGCCCCGCCAGAAAGATGACCGCGCCTGACGTCTGCCCCTCGGGCAGGTCGTAGATCCTGTTCCATTGCGCCCAACGCCCCATGATGCGGGGGGGGGGGGGGGGCGACGATCACGAACTGCTTCTCGACGCGCGCCTCCTCGGGCCCCTCGTGCTCGGCGGCCTCCGCCGCCTCGTCGCCGCCCTCGTCGCTGCCCCCCTCGTCCGCGAAGCGCAGCCCGAGGAAGTCCAGGAGCTCCCCCCGGCTCAGGCCGCCCCCCGCGGCCCACACCTCCTCGCGGAGGTCGCCCGAGAAGCCGATGGGGCGCGCGCCCCGCGCCCAGGAGCGCCCAAGGCCGCGGAACGGCGTCCGCGGCGGGGGGCCGCGCCCAGGCACGACCGCGAAAAAGGCCCGCCCGCGGGACTCGCCCGCGCCGACTTGAGCCACATTAGAAACGGAGGGGGACAGAAGGGGGAGAGCGGCACACAGACTGCGATGGGGGATGTAAAACTAAGTTCAAGAACAGCAAAGAGCGAAGACTCAAAACAAAATGCACATATTAGCCGGGCGAAGGACCTAACAATGCGCAGTTGCGAGGGCCGCGCCTGTGAGCACCGCCTTCGGTGGAGCCCCTCGTGGGGCCACGAACCTTTTGAAAGGGCGCGCCGAAATGAAAGTGGAACTGCATGAGCACGCTGCCGCTCGGGCATTCGGCGGAGCTCCCCATGGGCCACGAACGCTGCGAAGGGCGCGCCGAAGGGAGGGCGGAACTGCGTGCGAACGCTGCCGCTGATGCCTTCGGTGGAGCTCCCTATGGGGCCAGGAATGGAACTGCGTGCGAACGCTGCGCGGGGGCCTTCGGCGGTGCTCCCGGCGGGGCCGCAAACCCTTTGAGTGCGCCGAAATGAAAGTGGAGCTGCGTGCGAACGCTGCCGCCGGGGCCTTCGATGGAGCTCCCTATGGGGCCGCGAACCCTGCGAGGGGTTCGCCGAGATGAGGGCGGGACTGCACGCGAACGCTGCCACTGGGGCCTTGGGTGGAGCTCCTTGCGGGGCCACGAACCCTGCGAGGGGTGCGCCGAAAAGAAAATGGAACTGCATGCGAGCGCTGCCACGGGGGCCTTCAATGGAGCTCCCTAGGGGGCCACGAACCCTGCGCCGAAATGAAGGTGGAACTGCGTGCGGGCGCCGCCGCGGGGGCCGTCGGCGCAGCTCCCTATGGGGCCGTGAACCCTGTGAGTGGTGCGCCGAAATGAGGATGGAACTGCGTGCGAACGCCGCCGCGGGGGCCTTCGGTGGAGCTCTCTTGGGGGCCGCGAGCCCTGTGAGGGATGCGCCGAAATGAAAGCGGAACTGCGTGCGAACGCAGCCACTGGGGCCTTCGGTGGAGCCCTATATGGGGCCACGAACCCTGCGATGGGTGCGCCGGAGGGAACTGCGCGCGAACGCCGCCGCCAGGGCCTTCGGTGGAGCGCCCCCATGGGGCCGCGAGCCCAATGAGGGGCGCGCCGAAATGAGGGCGGAACTGCGCGCGAACGCTGCCACCGATGCCTTCGGTGGAGCTCCCTCAAGGGCCGCGAACCCTCTGAGGGTCGCGCCGAAATAAGCGTGGAATTGCATGCGGACGCAGCCATTGGGGTCTTCGGAGCTCCCCACGGGGCCGCGAGCCCTGTGATGGGTGCGCCGAAATGAAAGTGGAACTGCGCGCGAACGCTGCCACTCGGGCCTTCGGTGGAGCTCCCTATGGGGCCACGAACCCTGTGAAGGGGTGCGCCGAAATGAAGGTGGAACTGCGTGCGAACGCTGCCGCCGAGGGGTGGAGAGCCCTACGGGGCCGCGAACCCTGCGAGGGGCGCGTCGAAAGGGAACGAGCACGCGGGGGGCAGAGGCAAGGGTGGGAAGCAAGGGGGAGGAGGAGGAGGAGGAGGAGGAGGAGGAGGAGGAGCGCACGTAACCTGAGGCGGTTCGTGGTGACCTATGCACGCATTGCTGCTAGTGCGGCGGCTCTGATCTCGTAGTGATAGGTTGGCACCGGTTCTCGGCGCCGAATAGCAGTGTCAGCCTTCAGTTTGTGATAGATGTGAAAGCTGAGCACTACTGTATAATGACATCTGAGACGGGGATATTCAGTCTCGTTGTCAGGCTCTGCTCCAAGACCCAGACGCGTGAGAGGCGAGACGGGGAGAAACCCGCGAGGGAGGGCGAGCAGGTGGAGCAGTCGAGGACAGACGAGGTAGTGGGGGAAGGCGTCAGGGTCTGAGCAGCCGAAAAGACATGAACAGGCTGGGGCACTGGGAATACGGGCCGACGTGGTCCACGCGCCAGCCAACGTTTTGATATGGGCCCAGGCCCAGGATGGAGGGGTGCGGGCTAAAAGAACGCGGAGTGCACCCCATCGATTCTCCAGTTCAGGGGCAGAGGGCACGGACTCAAGAGGGAGCCAAGACAAGAGGCGGCGGCGAAGAAGGGAGGGGAAGACGTCAGGGAAGAGGGACAAGTAGAGCGAGCGGGAGAGGACTCTCTGTGGGCGTGGGCGGCGCTCCTCCGCTGCTGCCGCCTCGAGCTCCTGTGCTGCAGCTGTCGTCGCTACGAGCCACGGTCCCGCCTCTACACCTGGGGCCTGGCTGAGCGAGGATTCAAGGAATTCAGCAATCGATTCGGGTCGGGCCCAGCATGCAGGCGAGGCACGGCCTGCTGCTAAGCCGCTCAATGGGCCAAACATCTGCCCATGGGATCGGAGAAGAGAGAGAGGACCCGCCCACCCTCTAGGCCCGCCCCGAGGGAGAGTGAGAGATGCGGTCCGCCAGGCCGACGATACGGCAAGGACCTGGGCAGACCGCGGGACCGCTGATGGGAGCCATGCGCTGAGGCCGAGCAGCTCTTTGAGGCCGAAGGAGTTGGGTGGGAGACGGAGGAGACGGTGGAGGACGTGGCGCTCAGCCCGAAGGAGGGAGGGGGAGAGGGGGAAGAGCTGACAGACGTAGCTGAGGACTGGGAGGATGCAAGTGTTGTACAGCCTGCAGCACGACTCTGCGGGCGCTCTTGAGAGGGCCGTCTCCGCCGTCCGCGAGCGCCACTTCCTCATGGGGGCAGCCCATTGGTGGTCAATGGTGGCCGCTGGGCCAAATTCGATGCCCAAAAAAGTCGTGCGCCCCCGCACGTGGAAGCCAGCCCACTCTGGGACCAGGCTTGCTATGCGATGCTTGAATCGGTCCTTGACCCTGTGGGTGCACTCCTCCGCCAGCGGGACAGCGCAGCATTTTTCGGGCTGGAGGACAAGGTTGGCCAGGGTGCGGGCGGCTTCGAATGGTGGGAGGAGTTCGGGGAGGAGCGAAATCGAGGGGAGGGAGATACCCACGTCATCCGCCGTCGCTCCACACTCTGGGTACAAACCTGGGCACCATCTGAACGGGCTTGGGCACATCGCTCTGGCTGAGGGGCTGGACACCTGGGCCTCAAGATGACGCAGGAAGGGATCCATGCAGAGGGCCCAAATGGTGCCTGACAGGGGACAGCCTTGGGCCACTCCGGAGGAGACCGAAAAGAGCACCATCCTGGCGGCGCCACATCGGGCGTGGGCGAGAGCCCCTGAATACAAAGCCGAGATTACATTCAGAAACCCCGTCGGGATGCGGTGTCGCTCGAGCACGCGGTGAAGGAACGTCTGGGACAGAGAGGGGAAGGCAGCCCGAAGGTCAAACGAGAGGAACGCGGGGGAAAGGTCAGGGTGGTGCCCCGCAGCTCGAGCGATCGCATCCTGGCGGACAATGTGGCCGAGAAAATTGCGGCCTCGGATGAAGCCCTGCTGCACATGGTGGGCGCGGGCGGCAGTCAGATGACCGAGCTGCAGATTCACCACCGCCGCCACCGCCTTCGCGTCGGAGTTCTTGAGGCTCAGGGGCCTGAGCTGGCTGGGTCCCCTCACCACGTCGTATGAGTCGGCCATCTCTGAGCCCTTGGGGGCGAAGGCCATGTCCGCATAGTTGAAGCCAAGGGGAGCACCGCCGCCTGCGAAGAGCCTCAGCATCATGGAGTAGAGCACCTCCGCGAGCCTCTCGTCCGCCAGCCAGGCTTTCGCCATGAGGCGATCTGGGCCTGGTGCCGTCGGCCTCGCACGTCGGAGGACCGCCCGAAGCGCCTCGATGGAGGGGACGTGCAGGGTGGGAGCCTCGAAGGACGGGAGGTGCTGGTCCAGGTAGTGGTCGACCGCCTCCACGTCGACCGGCTTGTCCGTGAAGTGCGGCTTCCAGTGGTCCCGCAGCGCGTCGACGATCCTGGAGGGATCCCTCTCGGTCGACGCTTCATGGCCACTGGAGTCGAGGCGGACTCCCGCAAGAACCAGGCGACGGCGGAAGGGAGCCCATAGCATGGCCCTCCTCTGAGCGGCCCGCTGCAGCTTCAAGAATTGCCACTTGTCGGGTCCTTCAGCACCAGGCCGTAGACGGGACTCCTCGCGGAGTCGGGCAGCTGCAGCAGCACGCTGACGCTCGTACCAAGAGAGGTGGAGGAGCCCGCAATCCCTCTCGAAGTCCTCCGCCGCCTGAAGAGAGACCACGTCGGAGGAGCTGATGGCGATGTGCTTCGCACCCATCTCCGTCGAGCGCACGAGGCGAAGCGCCAGCTGGACATCCTGACGCCATATCGCTCGTGCGATGGCTCTTGCCGTGAGGCGACGTCCATCAGTTGCATCCTCGCTCTCGTCGCCCATGGGCAAGGCCTGGATCTCATTCCTCGTCAGGCGCGCCGCCTCAGTCATGACCTCCTTGGCCAGCGACCAGCGAGACCCTGTCTCCAGGGAGTCCAGCTCGGCCACGTCGAGGAGGGCCTTCACGTGCTTCTTGAAGCGGTCCGTGCCGAAGATGTTCGGCGGGATGGATTGCTCATTCACTGGGGTCTGAGCGCGGGTCCAGACCTTCAGCTGGATGATGGCATGGTCGCTGAGGCCCCAGTCGGCGAGCTTCGGTGCCTCCTGCCATATCTCAAAGGAGACCGCGGTGTTCAGGATGGAGTGCGACTTCAGCGAGATGAAGGCGCGGTCAATGAAGGAGCACGTCTGGTGCTGCTTGGAGAAGTGGGTGGGAAGCTCGCAGGTGACCTCCGCCAGGGACTGCTGGAAAAGAGCTCTCCAGAAGCCCTGACCTTGGTTTCCCCTATGCCAGACCGAGCGGCTGTTACCCGCTCTCCTTGCTCTCTCCCTCGATGCGGTGGATGAGGACGTGGATGAGGAGGAGCAGCTGGAGGACGACGAAGCAGCACGTGGCGATGATCTGGGAGGAGCACCCTGGGCCTGGGGCAGACGAGCGGCGGTGGGCTGCTCGAGGGACAGCGGCTCAATGTCAGCAATGTTGAAGTCGCCAATGGCAATGAAAATGCGGTGTCTATCATCTTCTTGCGCCCAGCGAGCTCCGTCCATCCAGCAGCTCTTGATGGAGGCAAAGGAGCCATGCGGGACGTCGTAGTTGTGGATGTTCAGGATGCGGACATGCTCATCGGTGTTCACGTTAGAGATGGAGAGCTCGGCTACTCTCCCAGGTACCAGTATCTTCAAAGATGTGGATGGTAGTAGATGCGGGTCGATGGAGCGTAGCTCCGCCTCTGAGAACCACGGAACCAAGAAGGCCAGACCGCCAGAACCAGGGTTCGGGCCCGCAGAGAAGAAGGGGAGGTAGTGGTACGGCATCTGGGCGAGGAGGGTCCTGAGCTTGATCTCCGAGCCATGCGTCTCCTGGACTACGATCAGATTGCGAAGCTTCATCAACTGGGCCAGCCGATTCAGCTTGGCCTTGCGCTTGTGGGCCCTGTGACAGAGGAGACCATTGGCATTCCACGAAGCAACGCAGAGCCCCTTGCTGGCCCATGAGTCAGTGCCTCGGGCAGGGGACAGGACCCAAGGCAGCCAGCGTGGGCTAGGAGCACGACCAGGTGGAAGTGTCGACCTCCGAAGACGATGCCGTGGCCTCTGTGAAGTGCTCCGTGATGTTGCGACGGTAATCCGTGCGGAGTGCTCGTTCAGCCTCAGGATGCCAATAGAGCTTGGACGACTCGTGGAAGCCCTGTGGCACAACCTCAATGAGCGGGACGGCGTTGGCACAGAGGATGCCCTTGGGGCGGATGGCGGTCCACTCGATGTGCTTGCCATCGACCTCGGACCAGTCCTGGACAAGGATGTTGAGAAGGCGCCTGGTGTGCATCTCGCGTCGAATCTGTCGAGGGGCTTTGTCCGCACCCACGTGAAGAGTGACTCGCCTGCCGTCTGGGGCCGCCGCCATGAAATTCCGCCATCCTCCGCCAGGAAGCCGTAGGGCTCGGGCCAAGGCCATGGCTCGAGGTGCGCCTGCGCCCCCAGATCCTTTGACATGAATGAAGAAGCGCCTGGCTGGGACAGTGCCTCCCACCACCTCGATGAATTCGGCGCCCACCTTGGCTGCGACGATCCAGTCCTCAATCGCAGCTCTGACGGCAGCACCCGAGACCATACTCTGGCAATTGGCTGTGAAGAGGAGCGGATCAGCCTCGCGGTCGTACTCGGCGAGCTTGGCCAGGTCCGTGGCGCCGAGCTGGCGCTCCGCAATGGAGAGGCTGGCGCGAATCTCCTCAACCTGCTGACGGAGCTTCGCGTTGTCCCGCTCCATCTCGTTCTGCCGATTCTTGATCTGATGTACTTCGTTGGACTGCGCAGCGAGGCTCTTCGCGAGCGGGTCGACGTAGTTGGCCATCTCCTGGACGAGAGCCTTCTGGGTGCTGGACATCGCGCTCGTGCATAACTGCTGCATGTCAGAGACCGTGGAGTCCATGCGCTGCTGGACCAGGCGCATGAGATGTTGCTGGAAATCACTGGCCGCAACAGCGCCCCCCGCCTCAGTAGCAGCACCAGGGGTCTCTGCAGAAGTATCACCAGGGGTGGCCGTTCCAGCGATAGGAGTGGCAGGAATCGTATCGGTATCAGCTCGACTGGCAAAGGTGGGCATGATCTCCAGTGCAGCCACGTCCTGGGAGGTGAGGCGGCCAGACCCTGCATCCGCCCATGGATCACGAGATTGGAGAGCATCTCTTGGTGAGGCGCCACCCTGCTGGCCCGCCCACTGGGGGGCTGCAGCCAGGCCGTTAGGCGCAGACAGGGGGCGGTCACGCCTGGATTCACGTGGAGGCTCTTCGCGAGGTCGACGGCGGGCACCACGTTCTGCGAGAGAGGGTTCTGCAGCACCCCGAGGTCGTCGATTGCGCTGGCGAGGCTGATGTTCTCCTCCGCTGCGGCTGTTGGAACCTCTTCTCTGGTGTCCTTCACGGCAAGTATCAGAATCGTCAGAGTCCATGCAAAAAAGGAAGAAAGTCGTGTTCGCGGAACCCGCGTCGTGACTGGGAATATGGAAGCCTCACGCAGAGGACTGGAATATGGAAGCGCACGAAAGGGGGGCTCGACCAGCACCTGTGTCGCGGGCCGCGCTGCCGAGCCCCCAAAGGCTGACCTGTCCAGCTGACTTGACAGATGGATTACTTGAGCCAAAATGGCTACGGAGGAGGAGGAGGAGGAGGAGGAGGAGGAGGAGGAGGAGGAGGAGGAGGAGGAGGAGGGGGAAGAGGAGGCTTTGATCGGAGGGCGCCGAAGGGCGACTGCTCGGCAACGCGCGGCCCTGCACTCCTTGATCCCAGAGACGACAGGGGGCAACATGTCCTGGCGAATGGCTCAACCATATCCAATTGCGAGCACAGCGATGGCAACTATCTTCTTTCGGTGACGATCCCTATGGGGCCACGAACTGCGCGAGGGGCGTGCCGGAATGCGCCGCGGTGCGGTTATTCTTTGCGATTGCGCGGCATGGTTGGCTGCCACATGCAATGACGGACGGAGTTGGCCACTGCGGACACCCAGCCGCGCTGGGCAACTATGCGGGAAACGCCCGGCCCCCGCGCATTGCTGTTCCCACGTGGTTGGCCCATTGGGCGTTTAAGAACCGCCGCGGTGCGGGCACCCAGCCAGATCGTTCAATCGCCCCCCCCCCGCCCCCCCCCCCTCCTCGTCAGATGTTCCTCTTCCCCCCCCCCTCTTCCCGCCCCCCCCCCCTCCGCCACCTCCGCCGACGGCCAGGGCTCGACTGGGCGCCGAGAAACGGAGGCGCTGACGCCCCCCCCGCAACGCGGCGTCGGCCGAATCAGAATAACTCGCGAGGAATTCTGGGGCGGGAGCTCGGCAACCGGGGCCAACTGCGGAGGGGGGGGGAGAGGAAGGGGAGGGGACTGACGGACTGAGGAGGCGGGGTGTTTCCCGTGCCCCTGGTAACACTGCACAGCTAGTAAAAGACTGGCGCGCCCTGGCTCGCTGGCGCGCACCCCTGGCTCGCTCGCGGACGGCCCTGGGCAGCTGCTGCTTGAGCGGGGGGCGGGTGATGATGGTGATGCCGATGATGATGAAGATGATGATAGATGACGGTGCTGATGATGATGATGATTGCGATGATGGCAGTTGTGGCGATGATGATGGTGGAGGTGGAGGTTGAAGTGGCGGTGGAGATGACGATGTGGAGATGATGATGGGGAAGGCCATGTGAATGGTGATGCGGTCATCCTCCTGTTCTGAAGTGTGTCCTGGGCCCTTGTGGAGCTCGTGCTGAGGTTAGTCCTGGGCCGCGTGGCGCCTTATCCTTGCCCCGTCTTGGGCCGCCTCGCCCTGGGCCGCTTCGGAAGCCCAGGGGGCTTCGGAATAGTTCGGGGGCCTCTGGGGCCTCGGAGTTGTCTAGGAGCCCCTGGGGCCTCAGGGTTGTCCTGTTTTTTTTCTTCGGCCCTTGCAGTGCGGGGGCAGCTGTTCATGGGCCTCTGGGTCCTCGGCGCTGTTTGCGGGCCTCGTTGGCGGCTTTGGGCTGATTCGCAGAGTCTGCAAGCGTTCCTCCTCGGAGTCTCGCTGGGCCCCGCGGGCCTCTGTAGCTCGAGCGCTCGAGCACGTCGGGCGCGCGAAACGCACGCGGCGACGGTTGGCGAGCGCGGCAAGGCTTTAGGTTAAGAAGCACACTCCTCGCGCGCGAAAGCTCGTCGCGAGGCTGGCGCCAGCGGCGAAGGTGCATTAGGTCGAGCCCACGCTGCAGATGGTTACGCAAGCCATGAAACATCACGCGCTTACTGGGCGCCATCGGAATGCTCTTCTGGGGCCCCCATCGGCGCGCCCTCAGGCGCCGCTGGAGACTGACCGCGGAACTCGCGAACCGCAGAAGGCAGTGCCAACACAAGTAGTCTGAAAGCCTTCCACCGCAACACTTTGGCTCCTTAGCTCCATCCTGATCTGCCCAAGCTCATCGCGAAGATCGTCGGGGCCCAGCCCAGGCGGCGGCCTCGGATGCACCGGCGCCAACGCACCACCTTCATCGCGACGCGCCCGCGGCACCGTGCACCCAACGCCACCCGCAGGCGCATCGCCGCGATCACCAACTTGTTTCGCTGGATCGAAGTCCCACGGGCCCCTGTAATCATGCCCCGAATTTGGAATCACCCTCGAAATCAGCTTTTGCCTGGTCTGCGAATATCTCCTTCGGCTTCCGCCGCAGACCACTCTGATGTTCGGCGCGTCCAAGTTGCGCAACAGACACTCGAACGCCCGCGCCTCGGGCTGCCACTGGTACCACTCTGGAATCACCCCTTCACTTGATGGACTAATGGCCTGTGCTTCGGCACCTCTCCAGCTAACGCTGGTCAGCCTGGTTCCACCACGCGCGCTCGCCCTTCTTCTGCGGCGCGCCCGCTGCTCGCTGTTGCGCGCGCGGTGCGTCTATCGGCCCTTTGGGCCAAGGCGAACTGCGACGGGGTTCGAGCCGAGGCGGCCGCGGTGGCCAACGTCACTTCATTATATTATGCATTCCGTTCTGCGGGTTGGCCCCCTAGAGGCTGAGAGAAACAGCCAGCGGTGTCAGAGGGGTGCAATATGGGCGGGTGCCAGCCCGTCGGCCTCGAGCCCCCCCGGAGCTGATCAAGAGGGCACTTTTCGAAGGCATTGCGTCGCGAGGAGATGGGAACCCCCAGTTCCAATCGAGGCGACGCGTCCTCTCTCGGGGATGAGCTTGGAACCCCGATGACCACAAGCAAAATTTTCGCTAACCCACCGTGGCGCTCTGTCTGCGATGGGGGATTGGGCGCCGCGCCGCGACTATCCTGAACGTATCGATGCTGCGGGGCATATCCCCCGCCATCTCTCTGAACGCAGCGCGCGTGGCGCCGCTGAGGGTTTGTGTTCAAGGGGCCAGTATCCACCGGGAAATCGAAATCGGTTGTCGCGGAACTGAGTCATTAAGCTCTGAGGCACTGGCGCCGCGCCCCCCCCCCCCCTTCCTCGACCTCCGACCGGCGAGCCTGGTCGGAGCAAGAACTCGGGCTGAACGACAGCGCAATATATGACAGTCGACAGAAGTAGGTGGACACATGAGGTATGAAGGCGTTGGAAGTCCACGCCCCTCCTCTAACCTCACTCCCACTCTAACCTCACTTCCACCAAAACCTCCCCATTGCCATCGGCAAACTCCTGCATCCCAGAAGCTCTTGCACCTGAGCTACGCGCAGAAACCGATGAACTGGCGCCGCTGAGACGAAGTTAGCGCTGCGACACCCCGCGCCACGACAGAATGACACCCCGCGCCCACGGGAGATTCATTGCCGATATATCTGGCAGCAACCGCAAGAAAGTTCAACATTGGCCACATCTGCGAGCATAGCAGAACTTCCTGGCCACGTCGGCGAAGCGAATATCGTAGCCCAGCGAGTAGAATCCAAACGCAATCATATTTCACGCCGCGCTCACCCTTGGCGACAACCCGCAGGCCGATGACCAGTTCCCCCTGTGGCCACCCACTCAGAATATACCAGCAACGAACAAAAAGTGCTGGGCACATCGCATCGGTTCAGACTCACGCGAAGGTAGTGTCCCTAATAGCTCAAAACAAACATGTTCCTCCTTTTCCTCCTGTTCCTCCTCCCCCCGCTCCTCCATCTCCTCCTCCTCCCCCCCCCCTCCTCCTCCTCCTCCTCCTCCTCCTCCTCCTCCCTCCTCCTCCTCCTCCTCCTCCCCCTCCTCCTCCTCCTGCCCTGCTCCTCTCCTCCTCTCCTCTCCTCCTCCTCCTCCTCCTCCTCCTCCTCCTCCCCTCCTCCTTATCCTCCTCTTCCTCCTCCTCTTCCTCTCCTCGTCCTCCTCCTCTTCCTCCTCCTCTTCCTCATCCTCTTCCTCCTCCTCTTCCTCCTCCTCTTCCTCCCTCCTCCTCCTCCTCCTCCTCCCCTCCTCCTCCTCCTCCTCTCCTCCTCCCTCCCTCCTCCCCACCTCTCTCCTCCTCCTCCTTTCCTGCTCGTGCTCCTACTCCTCCTCCTCGCCCCCCTCGCCCTCCTCGTCATTTCCCTTTCCTCGTCGCCATTGTCCTCCTCCCTCCTCCTCCTCCTCCTCCTCCCCCCCCCCTCCTCCTCCTCCTCCTCCCCCTCATCCTCCTCCTCCTCCCCCTCCTCCTCCCCCCCCCCTCCCCCTCCCCTCCCCCCTCCCCCCCCCCTCCCCCTCCCCCCCCCCCTCCTCCCTCCTCCTCCTCCTCCTCCTCCTCCTCCTCCTCCTCCTCCTCCTCCTCCTCCTCCTCCTCCTCCTCCTCCTCCTCCTCCTCCTCTTCCTCCTCCTCCTCCTCCTCCTCCTCCTCTCCTCCTCCTCCTCCTCCTCCTCCTCCTCCTCTTCCTCCTCCTCTCCTCCTCCTCCTCCTCCTCCCCCTCCTCCTCCCCCTCCTCCTCCTCCTCCTCCTCCTCCCCTCCTCCTCCGCCTCCTCCTCCTCCCTCCTCCTCCTCCTCCTCCTCCTCCTCCTCCTCTTCCTCCTCCTCCTCCTCCTCCTCCACTTCCTCCTCCCACTTCCTCCTCCTCCTCCTCCTCCTCCTCCTCCTCCTCCTCTGCGAAGATCTGCTTGGAATGAAAAGATGCTTCTTTCCTGCTGCTCGTGCCGAGCTTGACCCAAGGCCTACGGATCGAGTCTGCTGCATGCTGAAACACAACTGCGTGCTACAAGCAACAACTGCGGCTGCTTTTCACACAACCTCTTCTATCTCGATACGTAGGGCCATTTGCTTTATAACCCGGGCTATCGTCAATACGGAATCTGTATCATGCATCCGGGCGCCCTGCGGCCAGGCTGGCCTGCGCGGTTCAGGTACGCGCCCCGTTCAGGGAAAAACCTTACTAGGGCAGCATTCACATCAGGACGCCTCTCACTCACCGGGGTCACCCCCGCCACGATTCTCGGCCTTGGTCTCATACTTGCGCCAGTAGACGTATTCTCCCGTCTTGAGGACATGCTCCAAATAGCTCTGATCCTTCATGTGCTGTGTCAGGGGGTCGGCAAGCATCAGGCGGGTGTCTGTCCATATCAAGCCGTCTCCGACTTCCAATCGATCTCGAAGATCTGCGAGGTCCAACGCGATCCTCCTCTCCGTCGGCATGCTCCCTTCCTTACGGCAGAGGTCGACGAAGCTCTTGCAGTCCGTCGCGCACAGGCTGGGGATCTTGCCCATCAATGTCGCCCAATCGCTCTCTGATTCCCAGCCGTGCAGTATCTCGGCCAATGCCGTCCTCACGAAGCACGCCCTGTCGAACCCGTAGCTCGCACTGGCCGCCTCCGCTGCCAATGTAGATCTTACCACGCGATGGATCTTGCTCGAGCACCAGTCCACCACGTTGACTTTCTTGGCTTCGAACTTCTCGTCGGTCAGCAGGAGAATGAATCCTTGTTGCGATCCACTCCTCGGCTGTCTGTCGCACGAGGCATCGTGTACACACATACATCCAAAACGTCCCGATCCATCGCCGCGATGAAATCGTAGCTTGACGTCACGCGTCACCATCTCCTTGGCCATGCTCAACACCGTGTTCGCCTTGCACAGCTGGCCGACCGTCAAGTCTGGCGTCCGCTGTTGCAGGTCACTGACGTCATAGGCTAAACCAGGTAGTGTCGTCCCCGCGGGCCACGATAATTGTTGTCCCAGGCTGCGGTACTTCGAGAGCTCTTCTTCGGTCGCCTTGCTCTCGGGGTCCTTCCTCCTGGATACCGGCACGAAGATCTTCTCCATCTTCTCGATGTACTCGTGCTGGTCTACCTCTATGGACTTATCCGGCAGCTGATTGATGCGCCGGCCGAGGAACTCGAACTGACCCTGCTTCTCCTTGGTCACGTTGAGCTTCTCGCGTACGATCTCCTTCGCTCTGGCGAACCGCTCGCCTGTACCGCCCCAGAGTCCGTCGTCCACGTGAACACATAAAACCGCCTCGATCTTGCCTTTGTCGCTCCGAATGACAAAAACTCCTTTCGTGGTCTTGAGCGGCTGGAATCCGGCCTGGATCAACACCTCCGAGAATCTTTCCCACCATAATCGAGGGGACTCTCGTAGCCCGAATACACCCTTGAGCAGTTCCACCAAGCTCCCAGCAGGAACTCCAGGTAGCCCTTCTCGGGGAGGCATCACATATAACCGTCTCGTGTTTGTCTTGCCGGTGAGGAACGCCGAGCCGATGTCGAACGCCCCGAGATCCCAGCCAAAATGCGCCGCCAAGTTCAGCAGCAGCATCAGCCCTACCATGGGCGCCACTGGTGCATCTGTCCGTGTACCTGCCGTTTCTGACGAAATCGCCATGCGCTTCGCATGCTTGATGCCAAGCTTGCCCTGGTTGTCCGGGTCGAGATGCCCCGGGATCACAAGTCGGCTGTTCGGCTGGCCCTCCTTGAGGGCATGCGCGAAGCGCGCCGGCACCTTGAAGATCCTCGACTTGTCGACCTTCGCCGCCTCATCGGGCAGAACCACCCTGACGGCCTCGTGCTCCAGGTGCTGGTTCCAGTTCTTGGCGATGCTCTTGTTGAACCCGAGCCACTCCGCCTTCGTGAACTTCCTCGAGTCCAGCTCCTTCCCCTTGGTGCCTGCTTGAAAGGGACGGAGTTCCAGCGAGAACACGTCGTTCATCGCGTACAGCGTCTCCGTGTCCAGGTCCGGGACTGGGGTCTCGACGGCTTGGTTGAACACCGCCTCCACCACTGGTGCCTGAGGCACAACCTCTTCTATCTGCGATGGTGGTGTAGGTGGTGGCGTAGGCGCCCCAACACTCCCTGCTGGTGATGGCTGAGCTTCGGGCTCAGGTGTCTGTCGTGGTTCTTCCACTCGTTCTGAGACAACTCCCGGCACTGGTACTTCAACAGGATTCGGAGGTATCGTCGTACTCTCCATCGAGCTCGGTCTCAAATCCTCGAACGTGTGCTGACCCCTCGAGATCCCGCTCAGGTCCATGTTGTAGTTCTCGAGGATGCTGCCGATGGCCTCGCTCGCCAAGCGCTCCTCTGGAGTTGCCGACCTGATATGTTGTGGTGCCACCAGCAGGAGGTTCCCGTTGAACACCAGCCAATACGCTTCGTTCTGGCCTTCGCGCCCCCACTCCCTGCCGAGGATGACTGCTGGACCGTGCCAACGGTCTGCTCGTCTTGTAGATCGTGCCTGCGGCTTGAAGGTACCTGCCGCTCGCCAGAAGAACACGCACTCTCCGGGCATCCACGGCGAAGGTGTGGGTCGATAGTTGTGGACGATGGCCTTCCTCCACTTGTCGCTGTTGTCCAGCTTCGCCAGCGCGACCTGAGCCGCCTCGCGTATCTTCTGCGACCGCTGGACCTGGTAGTCCTTGAGCACCGCGTCGTGCACGGCGATCTCTGGGTACTGTTCGTCGCTGAGGAGGCTGTCCAGCACGCTGCCTGGTAACCTGTCTCCACAGCCGAAAACTCTCACCCTGGGGCTGTATCCTGATGGATCCACTCTTCGGTTCTTGCAGATGTTCGCCGCCGCTATGGCTAACTCCATCTCGGCCGGGCCCTGGATGGTGCACTCGTCCACAATCGCGCGCACGATGTCGTTGCTGACGGCCCCGTGGCGCTCGACCAGCCCGCGTTGCCACGGACTTTCCGTGGGCACCACTCTCATCGTGACTCCCACCGACTCCGCGTAGGGTGCAAAATCCTTCCTGAACCCCAAGCCGTTGTCGGAGTGGCACACGATAGGTACTCCGGCCCAGGCGCACCACTTCGCCATGAACATCCTGGCTGCCTCTGCACTGGAGGGATTCTCCAGCATGATCAGGCACGAGAACTTCGTCGCGAAATCCACGCAATTCAGGGCCAGGTACTTGCCTCCACTCGCGTCCTTCAGCTCCTTGGTGCCCACCCCGACCGCGATCCCAAATGACGTGGGTCTCTGTCGGCTCGACACCACTCGACGTCGCTCTGGAGCTGCTCGTCTCGCGCACACCTCGCACTGCCATACCTTCGCGTAGTCCAGGTGCAGCTGGGAGGCCCCGCCTAACCTTATCACTCGTAGTAGCGCTTCACGGCCGCAATGACCCAGATTCCGGTGTGCTCGTCGTACTTCCGCGCGAACTTCAGGCGGAACATGGGCCACTTCTTGTTGGCCTCTCGTCGTAGTGAACATCTGGCCCGCTGGGAGATCCTCTGGATACAGCGGGTCCCTGGTGATGTCCGCCTCCTCTGGCACGTCCCCTTCCTGTTCCACCTCGTCCTCCGGGTTCTCGTCCTCTTCCGCTGTCGTCTGAGGTACTTGCTGCTCTTGAGGCTCCGGTGGTTGTTGTCCTTCAGGATCTTCTGGGGGTACTTCCGGTAGAGCTTCAGGTAGAACTTCAGGTAGAACTTCAGGTGGGGCTCCTCGGAGTCCGGGCGGAACCTTCTTCAGCATCGTCACCACCTTCCGTAGTTCTCCTCGCGTGCCCGAGGTTTCTGGTCCATCTTGGTCCACCTGTTTGTCAAACTCTTCGCAATACCACTTCTTCCCGCCACGGTCACTTGTCTTCTTGACCGCATAAACGGATCTCACGGTGTGCTCGGGGTAGTTCTTCGACCATAGTTGAACCCGACCTTGCCCCACGTGTATCACAAGGTCGCCACTGCCATGCCAGCCGGGCGTCAACTTCGTCAAATACCTCGTCTGGTCGAATGAGACTGTACGTCGTAGTTGGCTAGCGCCGCCATGTGAAAACGTCGGCGCTCGCACCTTCTTGATGACGCCCTTCTTGTCGTTACCCAAACGTGAACGCGTGGGCGTGGTGATAGGTGGAGTAATCGTAATCGGAGGAGTCGTAGATGGAGGAATCGTAGATACAACCCTCACTCTCTTCTCTTTTTGTTGGGCGTGTGGGGCTGGCATTCTCCGTTTTGATATCGTCGGCGTGGTAATGCGTCGTCGTTTCGCCTCGTTCGCAAGGGCGTCGTGTGTAGTCCTTATGTCCAACGCCTCCGTGAACACGCTGATGACGGCCTCGGCGAGCTCCTTCGTGTAGCCGCCGGCGTGCGTGCTCGTCCTCATGTTTTGCGTGGCCAATCGCCCTTCGATCTTAGCGCGTTGTCGGTGTCCTGGGCACCGTCGTTCGAGCTTGTCCGCCATCATCTGCGTGGACATGATGATTCGGGATGGCTTCTTAATAGGTAAATCCGAATCTGGATGTCGGAGCCCGAACGCGCACATGTCCACCACCGTCGTGCCGTGCGACTTCAGCAGCTCCACTATCGGCTCCTCCTGGAAGGCCTTGCTTGTGAGCGGGTTCTCGCCGTAGAAGTAGGCCCCGCGCTTGCGATGGTATTCAGCCACCCTCTTCACGAACCTCAACGCTCCACGGGACTGCTGTTGTCGCACCTGCAACTCCTTCTGGAACGCCGGGCGGTGTGCCTGGTAGTTGTGCATCACCGCCCAGGGGTCGCAGGGCCAAGCCATGGCCACCGCGTCCGGCTTGTTGTCGACGACCTCCCTCCAGGCTCGTGCCCGCCCAGAACGCGTGTAGAGGTCGAAGCCCGTCTCGATGCTAATTGGCGGCATGACCTGCCACCCTTGCGCCGCCGCCTCGCACGATAGAACAAGCGTCCACGATAATATCTCCAGGAACTTCCACCTCTTGGATATCGACTTCACTGTCGGTGGGTCCCTGTGGACGGATCTCTTCGCCTCTGCAGCCAACGCATCAGCAACTCCTCTCGTGGTCCTCTGCAACAGCTTCTTCCTACCTCGCTGTAGGACTCCAACACGCGAGAAATCCTTGAACCCGAGTTCGCCGGCCTCCTCCTGTGGGGCCATGTCCATCTTGCCATTGATATGGAAACACTCCGGGAACTCGTTCGGGTTGCCATACTCTCCGATGTCTACGAGGAAATGTCCCGACCGTGATTGTTTGATCGGCTTCTTGAACACTCCGGCCTCCTCGATGTCCATCACCTTCTTGCGGTAATTGACGATCACGCCTAGATCCTGCATAGCCTGCTGCGATAGCAGTGGTGGTGTTCGTCCTTCCACTCGAGCCACCTCAATGACTCCGTGTGCGCCATTTATCCCAGCAGGATAGACGAACGACTCCGCGCTGACTGCCACGTCACCGCCGCCGAACCTGAACTCCTCATTGATGTCCTTCTTGACCGGCTGGAGGCCCAAACTCTTCAGGTGGGCCTGCAAGTTGTCGTGCCTCTCGTGACCTGCGACGCTGCGCCTGCACCCGCTATCGTTGATTAGCTCCGTCGTGCCGATGTCGTCCCACAGCGCGTCATTGACCACGAGCGCGTCCTTTTTGTCCTCGCGGCTGTGCGCCTTGTCCCTGATTTCCTTCGCGTAGTTCGTCTTCGGGATCCGCTGGACGTACCGGTTGCAGTTCTTGCAGATCGCGAACGTCCAGGTAGATGTGCTTGTCCAGCGTACGTTGACCAGGACCTCGCCGGAGCCCGCATTCTCGTGCTCGCAGGGGTTCTCCACCTGGTCGGTGATGAACGATATCAGCCTATCGATCCTCTCCTGCTTTGAGCCGCTGTAAGGCTGCTCGAGCATCAAGAGTATATCCTGCAACTGCTTCGCCGTCAGGATCCTGAACACCTCCAGCTCGCAGTCGGTCACGTACCCCGTGTGGTGGTCGCGCGCGCGGTTCGTGAAGTCCACCACGAACTCGCCCAGCCACGCCCTGTGCCGATCGACCAACGAGCGTACGTCGTCGCCGCTGATGTGGATCCTCTCAGACTGGAACTTCGAAGCCGCTGGTGTCGATTTAGGCTTCGGCCGCGCTGAGGGCTTTGGCTTCTTGCCGCCATCGGCACTTCCAGCCGCTCCAGAGGGTTTCTTTTCCACATCCTGCCATCCGTCAGCTTCTTCATCCATGAGCGTCGCGTGCAGGTTGGATCGGAGGAGTCGCCCGACCAACTCCTCCCGCGGTCCAGTCGATTTGTGCTTCCTCCATGCCAACTCCGCACTGAGCTGCTCCTCGGTCCAGCTCTTGTAGACCCCCTCGGATTCGTCTGAGTCCTTCTCGAAGGAGTCGTCTTCGAACTCTGAGCCCGGTGTCGGAGGCCTCCTGGGATCCAGCCCACGGTTGTCGCTCTCTTGCTTCACCTCCGCCTTGACCTTCTGCGAACCCAACACGAAGGCATCCACCGGTCCCGGATGGGGAGATGGCAATGCTTCCGCTCCGTCGTTCAACCACTTGAACTCCATGTGCGCCGTACTGTCCGTAGCCATCGTTGCTGCCACGTTCGCCGAGGAAGAACTCTTCTTGCCGTCGCCCTTGCCGCCAGGCTTGAACGGAGACGTAATCCCCGCGATCACCTTCGGGCACTCTGGGTCGCCCTTCCAGTGGCCTGGCTGAAGGCAGTCGTTGCACACTCCGGACTTCTTTCCCCGGCCGCCACTCGCGGCATTCTTCCCGCGCCCCTTGCCGCGGCCAAACTGCTTCTTCTTCGCCTTGAAGCCCTGGTAGAACGCGTCCAGCACCACCTCCTCTTCGTCGTCCATGGCGTCCGAGTCCTGCTCGCCGTACTCGCACTCGTCCTCCTGGTGGTTGTCTGGCGCCTCCTCCGCCTCGAGGGCGTCTTGTGGCTGACCGTCTTCGTCCTCGTAATCAGGGTAATCTTCATCTTGGCTGAACTCTTCATCGGCGTCCATTCCACCTGCGCAATTGGCATTCCAGACCGGTCGCCGAAACCAGCCTTTTCCACCTCCCGATGCTCCGGAAGGTTTCCTCCTCCTGCACTGCTGCCTGAAGTAAACTTCGAAGTGGGCTGTCCAAACCGCGGAGGGAACTGTCGATACTGCGTGTGCTTGCTCGGGTGCTCGTTCCTCTTGTCCACACGCCGCTTCTCGTCTAGGTGAACATCTCCATAGACCATCTTGATCGTCGCCTCGATCTTCTCCGAGTTCCACTCCGCACCTGCTGCTGCTAGTACCTGCCGCTGGGCTTCTCGTGATAGCCCTGAGCTCCGCAAGAGCTTTTTTGCGAATGAGGTGTCGGAGTACGTAGTGCCAGGGTCGTGTACCTTAAGATTACGCCTGGCCGTCTTCAACCTCGCGATGTAGTCGTCGACATCTTCTCCGATGCCTCTGCGGCACCTCTCGAACGCCCTGAGGTGCTTCTCGCTGCGCTCGTAGTCCTTCTCGGTGAACTCCTCGTCCAGAATCTCCATCAGCTTCCGCAGCCGACCTCGCTGCTGAGCACGTCTAGGTCGAGCGTCTCGACCAACTCCCTTGGCTGTCCATCGCCCTTCTCCAGGCTGAGGTACACCAAGGGTCCGAGGTCCGCTGGAGCCACCTTGTAGATCTTCTCGATGATCTCAATCTCTTTTTGCCACTCGCGATAGGAATTGGGATTCCTCGCCAACTCCTTGCTGAGGACCGTGAGCTTCACCCCTGGCACTCGGCCATCACCTCGAAACTGCAGACCGCCTCCGTCGGCGCCTGCTTGTTCTCCTGCCTCTGGCATCGTGCGCAGGAGATCCCAACTGCTGTTCACAGACTCGCTGTCCGTGCTCTCCGTCGCGTCAGTGTCTGTGGCCTGCTGCGGCCACTCACTCGATGAGCGCTGCCCACTGACTCCGTGAATGATAGGAACCAAACGCTCCCGCTACCAATGCGAATATCTGCTTGGAATGAAAAGATGTTTCTTTCCTGCTGCTCGTGCCGAGCTTGACCCAAGGCCTACGGATAGAGTCTGCTGCATGCTGAAACACAGCTGCGTGATACAAGCAACAACTGCGGCTGCTTTTCATCCTCCCCCCCTTCCTCCTCCTCCTCTTCCTCCTCCTCCTCCTCCTCCTCCTCCTCCTCCTCCTCCTCCTCCTCCTCCTCCTCCTCCTCCTCCCTCTCTCCTCCTCCCTCCTCCTCTCCTCCGCTCCTCCTCCTCCTCCTCCTCCTCCTCCTCCTCCTCCTCCTCCTCCGCCTCCTCCTCCTCCTCCTCCTCCTCCTCCTCCTCCTCCTCCCTCCCCCGCCTCCCTCCTCCTCCTCCTCCTCCTCCTCCTCCTCCTCCTCCTCCTCCTCCTCCTCCTCCTCCTCCCCTCCTCCTCCCCTCCCCTCCTCCTCCTCCTCCTCCTCCTCCTCCCCTCCTCCTCCTCCTCTCCTCCTCCTCCTCCTCCTCCTCCTCTCCTCCTCCTCCCTCCTCCTCCTCCTCCTCCTCCTCCTCTCCTCCTCCTCCTCCCCTCCTCCTCCTCCTCCTCCTCCTCCTCCTCCTCCTCCTCCTCCTCCTCCTCCGCCTCCCCTCCTCCTCCTCCTCCTCCTCCTCCTCCTCCTCCTCCTCTCCTCCTCCTCCTCCTCCTCTTCCCCCTCCTCCTCCTCCTCCACTCCACAACAATTACACAATATGAATACTACTCTCCCACTTCCCCTGATGGCGTCCGGAAGATGTTCGGCACCCCCCCGCGTACTGTTTTTTTACACACAGGATTCCCCGGAGTTGGGTTTTCGCTTGTGTTTTTTTCTAAAATGCTGCTCTCGCTGAGGCGCTGGCCTAATTTTCGGGCTCCCGCTCCTTCCGAATCGTGTTCCCGCTGCAGCGCTGGCCTCATTTCCGCGCTCCCGCTCGTTCCGAATCGTGCTCCCGCTGCAGCGCTGGCCCAATTTCTGCGCCTCTCGTTGTTCCAAAACGTGCTCCCGCTGCAGCGCCGACGTTTTCGATCCTTTTTAAGAAGCCCCAAATCTAGAAAATGATCCCCGGCAAAAACATTGGAGGTGATTACACATCCGGTGTCGATTCGTTGATTTTTGGGGCCGCAGAAAGCCCCCCCCCCCCTTTTGGGCGCTTCCCTCGCCGCCGCCGCCGTCGTCGTCTGCGTCTTTGTCGCGATTGTTTCTACCTCTACCATTACTCAATATGAATGCACTTGCACAACTCTGACATCGGACCCACTCTACCATTACCCAATATGAATGCTACTCTCCTTTCACCCCTGCAGAAATTTGAGATCCGGGTGGGGGACGCGCGTAACGGCAGCGGGCAGCTGGCGCGGGTGCCGCTCCGGCGCGGTCGCGTCGTCGTCGTCGTCGTCTTCGTCGCCGGTCGTCCTCATCGTCGTCGTCGTCATCGTCGCCGCCGTCGTCGTCGTCGTCGTGGTTGTCGTCGTCGTCGTCGTCGTCGTCGTCGTCGTCTTCGTTTTCATCGCGCCGTCGTCCTCCTCCTTTCCCTCTTAGGTAACAGGGTCAGATGCGAAGCCCGATTCGGTGAGAGGACAATGAAGTAGCTCAATGGGAAGGGATGGGAGGGAGGGGTAGGATGTCAGATGTTGACGCGAGCGCACCTAGCTTGCCCCTCCCCCCTCCCCCCTCCCCCTCCCCCCCTCTGAATCCCCTCCCCCCCTCCCCCTCCCCCCCCCCCCCTCCCCTCCCCCCCTCTGAATCCCGAAGAGCCTCAAGAGGTCCCTGAAGTGATCGAACTTGCTCACCTCTCTCTCTCCGAAGATGTCCAAAACAACTGTCCACGATTTACGAGTAAATCAGAATCCCTCTCCACGCGATGAGCACCTTTTGCTCTCCTGAGACGATCGCGGCCCCGGTAGCGTGATCTGTGCAGCTGCAACCAGCTGCCCAGGTAAAACAGGCCCGCCCGCCCACACCTTGAGCCAGTGGGCGGCGGTGACAGAACACGGCAGAGCATGACATCACAGAGAAGCCTCTAGATCTGAACTGCACAAGCAATTGCTACTCTGTGTTCCTTTCAGACAGGCGGAAAAGAAGCTGCCGTGTTCACGGGGTCGTCCTGACCCTGCCGAGAGCTGCTCGGCTTCACGTTGCCGTCCTCTGTCTGTATCTCCCTGGAGAGCTCCTGCTGCTGCCTGGACTTCCGGCGCTCTTCGAAGACCTGCTTGGCGGCCACGGCGTCCTCGGGCTTCGCGGCATCGAAGATGCCCTTGCCGATGGCGGCCCGTTTCCGTGCACTCATGAAGTTCTCGTCGTAAATGAGCCTCCACTCCTGCTTCTCCAGGAACAGCTTGAGGACACCGAACGCTTGCCAGTTGCCCTTTGTGAACCCGTCCGCGATCTGCGCGTGGGAGTGCACCCGCCTGACCACGGTCTTTCCTTCATCGAGTGCGTTCCGAAGAGCCAGGGCCTCGATCGCTGTACGTCGCTCCTCGAGCCCGAGTCCGGCCGACTGCGACCGTGCCACCCCGTCGTAGAACGCCTTGCAGTCCGTGACCAGCACTGCCGGCAAATGATGGAGCATCGCCATCTTCTCCTGGATGGGAGACTTGTCTAGCAGGATCTCGGCCAGCACCATCCGCACCATGCATTGTTCGCCTTCAGCATCTCCAGCTTCCTGAACTTCTGCGGCCAGGCTTGAGCGAGCCACGCGTCGAAGTTTCTTGGAGCCCCAGTCGAGCACGGTGAACTGCGACTTCTCGCCGTCCATGGCCTTTGTGGCTGCAACGGCGGTGATGTAGCCTCCTTGTGAATGGCCATCTGGCCGACTGGCCCAGGCGGCATCGCACCGCGTGAAGACGGCCAGATCGTCCAAGTCATGGCGGTGGATCTGAAGTCCCATGTGTTGGTTCTGCTTGATCAGCTTGACGATGTTGTTGGCGGCCGTGAACAGACTGCGCGTGCCCTCAGGAATCTTCGACTGGAGCTCGGCGACCCACGCGAGTAGGAAGGGTATGGCGTTGACGCCCAGCCAGTAGACCTCCCCACAGAACGCACGCAGCACGGTCTGGTCCTTGCGCGCAGGTTGTCTGTCGGTCGGTGCCGCCCTCCGTCAGGTGGCCGTACTTCGGTGATCTTGTCGACGTAGGCGCGCTGGTGCAGGAAGAACCCCATCTCGTTCTCCTCGATGGTGACCCCGCACTGCTCCAGGCTGGTGATACTGTCGTTCATGTCCTCCCAGGTGCCCCACTTGTAGAGCTTCCGGATCTGAGACACGATGTTGGTCCACTTGGGGTGAGCGGTGTCGCCTGCCAGAATGAAGACATCCACGTGCGCCATGACCATACCGATGAGGCGTCTGGTCTGTGGGCACCGCACCTGCCACATGCACGGCTCCAGCTCGCAAGGCTGCAGTCCCAGCTTCTTGAAATCGACCTTCACCGTCTCCCACCAGTGACGTGGGGCCTCCCCGATGCCGCACCCGGGCTTGACGACGCGTAGGAGCTCGCCCTCCTTCACCATGAAGGCCTTCTTCAACACGGCGTCGGGTTCGATGAACAAGTCCTTTCCCATCTCGTTTGCCTGCAGGAATGCCGAGGTGACGTCGCCCTTGATCAACTTCCAGTTGTGCGCAGCCGCGATAGTGAGCATCACGTTGCGAGCCCGTCTAGAGGCAGTTGGGCTAGCCGCAGGCTCCTTCCCGAGGTCCTTCGTCTGGTAGCCGAGGAGCACGAGTCGCGCCTTGGCCCTGCCGTCCGCCTTCCTCGTGAAGAGCCACCGCGCCCGGATGATGTCGGCGCTGTCCCTGACCTCAGACGCTGGTACTGGTCGGAGTCCACGATGCTGAAGCCAGTTGTCCGTCTCCTTAGAGATAGCCACCTCGAACTCTGCCCTCTCGGATGCGTTCATCTTGGACAATGGGAGCTCGAGCTTGTCCTTCCGGCGCTGGTTGGCGACGGAGCTATTGAGAACTGCCTCCATCATGCGCTTGTCGGCGCTCCTGTCGGCCCCCTCGCTCTTGATGTACTCGAAGTAAACTGTCTGGTGCTCGTCTGCCCCCAGGAGAATGTCCAGGTTGTCCTTCTGAAGGTCCACCCAGAGCTCGCTCTCGCCCATGTCGTTGTTATCCTTCCGACGCTTCTCCGGCGGCTGATAGAGGTCCAGCTCCGGTCCACGATGTGTCATGCGGTACCGAGGGCGCGCTGAAGATGACGAAGCAGAAGGTTCCCCTGGTGCTGCTGGCGTTGCTCCTCCAGCGGCTGGTGCTTCAGCTGGAGGCAGGGTCAATGGCGGAGGCTGTTGAGGTGCCTCTGCTCCTGCGGGCGGTACCATCTCCGGGTCCTGTGCGTCTTCGGAGGGTTCGCCTGGTTCAGCTTCAGGTTGAGCCATGGACCTCGGTGTAGTGTGGCTCGACTCTGGTATATGCGTCTCCTCCTCCGTGGCAGCGGGAGGTGGCGCTTCTGCCCCATCTCCTGGTCGGGACGCCTCGGTGGTCATCGGGGGCTCGTACGCTGTGAGGTCCGGGCGGCGCTGCTCCACCAGGTCCTCGAACGTCCCAGCCTTGGCGGTCTCCAGGATCTCTGTCATGGTCTTCCCGAGGGAGGCCTGCTTCTTGAGTTCGGTCAGCATCTTCTCGGTTTCGGAGGCTTGTCGTAGATGCTCGGGCGCGCACCTGATCAACGTGTTCCCGTGGGCGATCCAGACGACCGAGGTCACCCGAGTGCGGCCGTCGATATGCCGTTTTTCTTGAACAAGTACTCGTGCAAATCCGTGCCACCCTCCTTTCTTGCCAGGTCGGTTCTCCCGTCCCTTGCCGTCACGCCAGAAGTGCACGAGGTCGCCGGCCTCCCAGGTCTGGTAGATGCGGTTCCTGGCTTGCTCTGCATGGCGTCGCCGTTCTGCGTACTCGCACTCGAGGTAGCTCGGGTGGGCCAGAAGTCTCCTCTGCTCCTGCGTCTCGCCGGTGTCCCCGTCGATGATGGCGAAGGGGTTGTTCGAGGGTGCCATCCCTGTTACGCCCAGCACGTGCTCGAACGGGGAGTGATTCCCCACCTTGTCCATGGAGTTGATCGCACTCACGGCCCAGGTGACCAGCTCCTGCGTGCTGCAATCGGGGTCGTGGGTGGCCATCTTCGTCATGAGGCGCTTGAAGAGCTGTATGCGACGTTCCACCTTGCCCATGAGCCAGTGCGCCTCCCCAGGTGCGATCCACATCTCGATCCCATGGTCGGGGGCCCACTTCGCGACTGTCTGAGAGCAGTGGCACCCATCTGGATCCATGCGAAGAAGGGCAGGTTGACGGCAGTGGCTGCACCACGAACCCACGTAGAGATCACCTCGATGGCTGATCGGTTGCCGCTGCGCTCGCCCTTCTGCCCGTGGTAGGCGACGCTGGTGAGGCCGGACCCCTCGTCGAGGCTCAGGGTCATGATGTGGGAGGTCTGATGAGGTGAGAGCCACTCCAGTCCGTCCGTGGCGAGGACTTCTAGCACGCTCGGAATCTCCACACCTGAGGCCACTCGCACAGCTTTGGGAAGCTTCCCGATATGGCAACCATGGCATTGAAATTGAAGGGCCAGTCGTAGTACAGGGACCGCTGCACCAGAGGCCTTGAGAATCTTGTAGAGTGTCTGGTTGCTGGGATGCCCCAGGTTGCGATGAAGTCGCGCGAGTCTCTGTTCGATCTCTGAGATCTCCTTCTTCGACAGCTCCGTCTTGACACCCAAGCCTTTGAGGGAAGCCTCGGCGGTCTCCATCTCGACGTCCTCCTCCGGGTTCAGCTCCTCTAACTCGCCCGACATCTCGACGTCGTCCTCCTCTGGAATCTGTTCCAGGCCCGCGTAGATCTCCTTGCCGTACTGGGAGGTCACGTTCTTCTTGAGGATGTGCTTGGCCCAGGCTCGGCACATGGCAGGAGGATAGAAGGCTGTCTGAGCCACCAGAGGTCCGTCCTCGATGACACGATGCAGATGGTTATCTCCTCGTCCCGGTCGGTTGCAGCAGAGCCGGCCCGCCTTCGCTCCAAAGTCGGGGTCAGTAGAGCACACTCGCCACCCCTTCTTCACCAAGAGTCCAGACCTCTCGTCACGAAGTCCGTAGGCACACCCATGAATGATCGTCTCGTGCATCTCTGACCGCATCTTCTTGATGGAGGGTGACCTCGACCAGCTGCGGCTGTTCCAGGGCTGCTCTAGCTCGATGTGGCAATCGACTATATTCTTCGCCTCCTCGTACAGAGCCAGACACCCCCGCTGGATCCTGCGCGCCTGTCGGATCTTGTTCGAGAGCTGCTTCCTCTGGTTCTCCGTCTTCTGGTTCAGGTTCTGGATGGGACAATCTGCTGTGCACGGTGGGCTTAACGCCAAACGTCGAGGTCGTGCCAGTCGAAGGAGATGCATGGCCCTGCGGACTCCTGTGGCCGTGCCCATGTCATAGCCGTTGAAGAGCCCACACCGCATCACCCTGCCGTGCTGCGCCTCCACCGCCTTGCCGAGCAACGACTCGTTCGGGCAGCACACCTCCATGAGGTCCGCGCGCTTGGTCTTGGTCAGGTTGACGGTGTCCTCGCCAATCTCGAAGTAGATCTGGTCCATCACCTTGATCTGCGCCTGGTAGAACGCGATGAGATCCGAGTCATTCAGGGACTTCAGCGGCCCCGCTTCTTCACGGTCTCCGTCGCCTCCGAATCGTCCAGCATGCTGTCGTCCGGCACTGGCAGAAAACCCCAGGGCCCCGCGGGGTCGCACTTCGCCAGCTTCGACGCCAGACGCCTCCACCGCATCGCCACGGCCTGACTTCGGATGTCCCCTAGCGCTTCGCTGGGGGGTTCCTTCTCCGAGGTCGAGTCGTCCGGATGCAGGCGTAGGCATCGATGGCTCCTTCCTCCGCGGCAACTGCATCCCTTGACCGTGCGGTTGGGTGCCTGGCAGCATGAGCACCTCGATCGAACTGTTGAGCTCGGTGGTGTCGGAGGCGGTGGCGGTGGTTGCAGCGGTGGTCCTGCTGGTGGAGTCGCTGGCACCGGGTAGCCCATCTCCAGGAACGCTTCGGGAGGCGTCGCACGTAGAGCAGCAGGTGGCCATGCAGGATGAGGTCCGCACCGTGCCTGGAGTCGAATGCAGTAGTGGGACATGCCGCCTTTGCAGCTGCATCCCCTCCGAGTCCGTCCCACAGCCCCGCAGCACTGGCATCGTCCTGGTGGCTGGTACTGCACTGGTGATCCCGTTGGACTGTTGATCGGCATCTGCTGTGGTGGTGTGGCCGGTGCTGAGCCCGCTGTCGAAGGGGCTGGCGTCGGCGTGGCAGGTGAGGATCCTGCCCGAGTCCTCGGACGCGCCCACTCTGGTCGCGCCGACGGCGGCTGCTGTCGCGAAGAAGAGTCTCCACTTGACATCAGACGCGTTCTGATGTAGGATATGGAAGAGCTGAACTGCTGGGAATCTCGGAAGTTCCTGCACAACAATTTGGGCCACACGAGGCTGAGGAATACCATTTGGCTTCTTGGGGTTCTGTTCGGGGTTCTCCTCTGGCAGGCGCATCTCGTTTCTCTCGGAAGGTCCCCCGAAGCTCGCCCTAGTTGTCCTCTGGGTACCCCTAGAGCTTCCCCTCGTACTAGAACCTCTCGTCGCCTCCGAAGTCCCCGAGAATGTCCAGGAGCCCCCCTGTGTACTCGGACTCCGTGTCGCCCCTGACGGCCCCGAGAGCGCCCCCCACCTTGTCCCACTCGAACCCCTGGTCGTCATCGGCCTCGGGCTGCTCGAACGTTGAGATGTCGTGGGTCTTCTCTCGGTCGTGCATCGCGTCGCTCTCGGTCGACTCGAAGGGGGCTGGCTCGAGGTCTCTCCTGGAGATGTGGACCCTCTCGAGGTCCTCGAGGCTCCCTGGGCGCGGCTGCCCCCTGGACCGGGAAAAGAACCTGGGCTCCTTGAGCATCTTTCTGTTGGCCCCCCCCCGATGATGAGGATGACGGTGGAGATGATATCTCGCTCGCCGACATCACCAGGGGGTGCTGCCCCTAGCGCGCGGCGAGGCAGCCAGCGCAGCCCGTCACGGGCTCCTCCGGCTTCTCATCCAGCACGACGGAGTCCCGCTCTGTCATGTTGACGTGGCAGCTCTCCAGGAACAAGGGTAGAGAGACCTCGCGCCACCACTGCGGTGTCGAAAGGTTGATCGCCAGGTGCTTGCTCGAGAGCCTCTCGCAGTAGTAGACCTTGTTGCCCAGCGTCGGCAGCCCGATCCAGTTGCGGCCGCAGTCGACCACTACCTTCAAGTCGTCCGTCAGGATGTCCATGCCCAGGAGAATGGGGACGCGGTTCGCCATCACTGAGAGGCTGATGTCTCGAAACTCCGGTCCCAAGTAGACGCGTCCAAAGACAGTTCCCATCGAGCTCTTCTGGAGCCCGTCGCCGAAAGTGAAGGAGCAGGTGTCGTCGTGCGTCTCGAACTCCACGTCGTGGTTCACCAGCATCTCGTACATGAGGTTCTCTACGCTCTCGACGCCACCGAGACTGCGCGTAGCTCCAATGTCCAGCGCGGCCCAGATCCCCTCGCGCTCAAGCAGGTAGACGTACTCGTCCAGGGCCGACAGGATGAAGCCGTTGTGCGTGTTAGTCGTGCCTCCAGTGGCGCCGCTCCCGACCTTGCCACGGTCGGGACAGTCTCGAGCTCGATGTCCGAACTGTCTGCACACGATGCACTTCATCTTGGACAGGCCTTGCGCACCTTCAAAGCGAACTCGTCGATCTTGTTGTCCACGTCCACGCCCTTTAGCATGTCCTCGGGGCCGCCCCTCAGCGCGAGACTTCGGCGGCGGAGCTTGTCGTCCATCTTCTCGCGGAACCACCGCCGGGCAGTAGTCCCTTGCTACTCGTACTTGTCGAAGGAGATCCCTGGCATCCTTGAAGCTCCGGCCAGCTTGGCGAAACTGCACGAACACCTCACTGTCCGCCTCCAAGTCGTCGGGCTCCACCTCCTCCTCCTCGTCCGCAAGGTTGAGGAGCTGCTCGGCCAGCTCGTAGATCTCCTCCGCTTCCCCACCAGTCTCGCCCTCGTCCTCCTCGAAGTCGTTCTCGAACAACGCCCGCTCACGCTTGGCCTTGCCATCCAGCTCCGCAAGAGCCTCCGCTGGGAAGCGCGTGAGCAACGTCTTGTAGGTCTTCGCGTAGTTGAAATCCCCTCCCGCGGTCGCCGTCACTTCACCTCTGAACACGGGGGTGAGTCTCGACTTCCGCAGGAACCACCATGTGCGAAGAGGTTTCGCTGCACTTCTTTCACGTCCAGGTCGATGGCCTGCAGCTGGGCCAACAGCTCCCCCTCCTTCTTCTCGAACCGGGCCGCCCAGTCCTCAAAGGTCTCTCCCGAGTTGCGGCCTATCTTCAGGAAGAACTCCTCAGCCAACAGACCCGTGTCGTTGAGGCTGGTGTAGTCCAACTTCTCAAGCACATAGTTGAACACCTTCTCCCAGCCGACTAACTTTCCGTTGTCATCCACCTCGTCTACGTCGTTGATCGATGGGGCAGCTCTCCACGGCGTTCCGAACCCGCGGCCCAAGCGCCCTGACCAACTGTGGACCGCAGACGTAGCGGTCGTTCACTCTGATGCTTTTCGCGAACATCGACACCTCGAAGCGGTAGCTCGACAGCTTCTCTGCCTCACCGTTCCAGGATGGTACCTCTACTCGTGATGGTGCCGATGTCCCTGCCGGCGTTGTCCTCGTGACGAGACTGGTGGGAGCCCGTGGCGCGGTTACCACAGGCTCCGCTACCAATCTGAATCCCGAAGAGCCTCAAGAGGTCCCTGAAGTTCTCGAACTTGCTCACCTCTCTCTCTCCGAAGATGTCCAAAACAACTGTCCACGATTTACGAGTAAATCAGAATCCCTCTCCACGCGATGAGCACCTTTGTCTCTCCTGAGACGATCGCGGCCCCGGTCGCGCGATCTGTGCAGCTGCAACCAGCTGCCTAGGTAAAACAAGCCCGCCCGCCCACACCTTGAGCCAGTGGGCGGCGGTGACAGAACACGGCAGAACATGACATCACAGAGAAGCCTCTAGATCTGAACTGCACAAGCAAATGCTACTCTGTGTTCCTTTCAGACCCCCCCCCCCCCTCCCCCTCCCCCTCCT
>CAUYUJ010021435.1:95240-102740 GCA_963575745.1 Prorocentrum cordatum
GCACACGCACACGCACACGCACACGCACACGCACACGCACACGCACACGCACACGCACACGCACACGCACACGCGCACGCACGCACGCACGCGCACCACCACCCACTACGCACACGCGCGCGGAGCCACAGGTCCGCTACGACACGCGTCCGCGGATAGAGAAAATCAGCGCCACGGTAGGGGATGGGAGGGAGGGGAAGGATGTCAGATGTTGACGCGAGCGCACCAAACCTGTCATCCACCCCCTCCTCCTCCTCCCCCTCCTCCCTCCTCCTCCTCCTCCTCCTCTCCTCCTCCTCCCTCCTCCTTCCTCCTCCTCCTCCCTCCCTCCTCCTCCTCCTCCCTCCTCCGCCTCCTCCATCCGCCTCCCTCCTCCTCGCCCCCCACCCCCTCCCCCCCCCCCGCCCCCTGTTCCTCCTCCTCTCCTCCTCCTCCTCCTCCTCCTCCTCCTCCTCCTCCTCCTCGGCCTCCTCCATCTTCCCCCCTCCTCGTCCGTCATTATTTTCCTCCCTCCGCCTCCTCCTCTCCTCTCCCCCCTCCTCCTCCACCCTTCTCCCCTCCTTCCTCACATCATCATCCCTCCTCCCCCTCCCTCCTTCCCCCCTCCTCCTCCCCTCCTCCCTCCTCCTCCTCCTCCTTCCTCCTCCTCCTCCTCCTCCTCCTCCTCCTCGCCTCCTCCTCCTCCTCCCCTCCTCCTCCTCGCCCTCCTCCTCTCCTCCTCCTCCTCCTCCTCCTCCTCCTCAATCTCCATCATCATCATCATCATCATCTCATCATCATCTCATCATCATCATCATCATCATCATCATCATCATCATCATCATCATCATCATCATCATCATCTCATCCTCATCCTCCCCCTCCTCCTCCTTCTTCCACCTCTCGCCCCTCCCTCCTCCTACCTCCTCCTCCTCCTCCGCCTCCTCCTCCTCCTCCTCCTCCTCCTCTCCCTCCTCCTCCTCCTCCTCCTCCTCCTCCTCCTCCTCCTCCTCCTCCTCCTCCTCCTCCTCCTCCCCTCCTCCTCTCCTCTCCTCCCCCCCCTTCTCCCTGCCTTCTCCCCCAAGTTTCAATATCCCACTCCCCCTCCTCCTCCATCCGCCCCCCACTCCTCCTCCCTCCTCCTCCTCCTCCTCTCGCTTTTCGCTCCTGTCCTTGATGCTCGAGCTGTTGGCCATGCGCCGCGCTTTCAAGTTCGCGAGCTCCCCTGTCAAGTATTTCTCCGAAGCGGTTCCGAAAAGGCCGGCGGCCTCGCGAGTGAACTTGGAGCGGGAATCTGCATCCATCATGGTGAGGCTGTCACCCGTGTCCTTCAACGCGCGCCTGGACTTCGCGCCGTTGCACGGCTTGCAACGGAACGACCCTGGCCGCGGCTCGCCACGAGCGGACTTCGCCACGCCCAGCTTGACTCCTCGACTGGCTGCGCCGCTGGAGCCGCACTTCCCGACCCGCGCGCGGGTTGCGCCGCTGCAGCCGCAGCGCCCGCGGGCGGGCCCGCCGCTGCTGCGCGGCCACCCATCGCGGGTGCGCCCTTCGGCGCCGCGCTGCAAGGGGCAAGGGCAACCGCCTGCAGAAACCTCGACCGGCGAGCCGAGTCCGAACAGCAACTCGGGCCTGAATGACAGCGCGCTGCACGCCAGTCGTAAGAAGTAAATAGACACATGATGTAGGAAGGCTTTGAAAATAGATTGGGCCCTGGCCGGCCCTGGCGTTGGGCGATTGAAAGCGGCGGCCATCGATTCTCGAAGTAGGAAAGCGCTTCAAGTGGTAGATTGGGGCCAGGGGATCCAACGAAGGTTTTTTTTGTTTGTCCGGCGGGCGCTGGCCGAGCGAGCGGGCGCCGACGCGCCGTGCCCAGGACAGGCCACCTGCACCGAATTCGGGGGGGAGGGCAGGGCCCCCACGACCCCGGCCAGCACCGGGGAGCGCGCGGCAGCGGGATGCTGGGGGAGCGTTGCCTCCGCGAACGTCATTGACAACGCTCGCCTCAGACCAGGAGGTGCCACCGACCACTCTGCGCACCCTAGCGGAGCGGGTGGGCCCAGGCAGCGCGGCTTGCCCACCGCGGCGGGTACTCTGAAAATTTCCCCGGCCTGACGGCAGGGACCCAACGAAGGCCCCGTAGGACCGCCCGCCTGCGTCATCCACCACCCAGCACAACGCTTCGCGGCCCCACTGGGGGGCTCCACCGAAAACCCCAGCGGGGCCACCCGCGCGCGTCATCCACCACCCAGCACAGCGCTTCGCGACCCCGCAGGGGCCCCACCGCAGGCCCCAATGGGACCGCTCGCATGCGTCGTTCACCACCCATACACAGCGCTTCGCGACCCCATAGGGGGCTCCACCGAAAGCTCCAGCGGGCCCGCCCGCATGCGTCACCCACCACCCAGCACGGCGTTTCGTGGCCCCGTAGTATCGCCCGCATGCGCCACCCACCACCCAGCACAGAGCTTCGCGGCCCCATAGAGGGCTCCACAAAATGCCCCAGTTGGGCCGCCCGCGTGCGTCATCCACCACCCATGGGTAATGAGACGAAAGGTCACGTTGATCTCCCATCTCCTCCTTTCTTCCCCCCTCCTTCCATGCCAACTGAACTCCTCCCCCGAGTGTTCCTCCTCCTCCGCTTCATGATCTTCATCCTCCTCATCTTCCTGCTCCTCATCCGCCTTGTCTTCCTCGGCATCTTATCATCGCGCGCTTGGATCTGAGCGAGGTCGGGCTGAGCGCGGGTGGATCTGATTCCGAGAATCTGAATTGCGAGGCAAACCCACGCGGCAAGTTAACGGGGTTAGTGCACAAAAATACGCGTTGCGCTGCTGTTTGCGCGTTGGGCAGTAATGAGGAGCGCGCGCTATGTCAGGCAGAATGGTTGGACGTGGCGACGTGGTCAATGAGGCCGCGTTGCGCCCACCATGGCAGCGCTTGCGCTCTGTGACTCCAAAAATTCGAAGCGAAATCCTTCGATCCAAAACTGGGAAAATCGAAACCGACAAACGTTACACGCGAATTTTCGGGATCGCAAGCCATGTTGGTTTTCTACAACGGCGAACAAAGGCGTCGCGAAAACGCCTGCGGACTTACGCCCCTACACAGGTTTAGGTATAAGTTTGTGTACTTCAGGCGATATCCACTTGGCCTCTCTTATATCTCAGCTCCGCGCCAGTCATGATGAGTACTTACAAGTCCGCTATGCATCGCGTAAGGTGCTCCGCCACCGAAGTGGCCGGGCGCGGGTCGTCGTCGTCCTAATTGCCGCGGTCGTCGTTGTACTTCCTGCGAATCTCCGCCAGGGACGCCGCGTCCTTGGCGCAGGCCGTCGCCGCCGTCGTCCACGCGGGCTCCGCCGGGTGCCCGAAGGGGCGGAGGCTGCCCGCGCAGCCGCTGGCGCCTGCCGCCATCTGGGCTCAGGGCGGCTCCGGCAGGTGCGTCAGCAGCCAGGCCAGCCGCCAGCGCTCGTTGCCCCTTCTGCGCCTGCTCCAGGGCCGTCAGCAGCAGCGCGACCGCCTCGGCCATCTCGCGCTGGCCCCGCACCAGCAGGTCGGCCACCCGCGCGACGCCGTACCCGAGGTAGGCCGAGGTCCTGTTGGCCCTGGAGATCGTGCCAGTCCCCGGTGCGAACTCGACCACGCTGCGCACCCGCGGGCCCGGGTCGTCCGAGGACCCCGCCAGCGCCTGCCCCGCGTTCCCCCTGATCATAGCGGCCCAAGCCGACGGCCGCGCACGGAGGCCCCTCCGCAGCAGCTCCTTGCTGGCCGCGCCGCGGGCCCCGGGCATCCTGCCAGCGGCGCCGGGCCCGTCGTCGAGGCCCGGCTGCAGGAGGTCGCTCCAGCAGCGCCCCGACCGCGGCACGAGGTGCCATCGAGCCCGCCGTCGAGCGCTGGCGAGCTGGACCGCGCCGCGCGTCGCGGGCGCTGTCCTCCTCGCCCTCGGCGCTGCCCCCAGCGCCTGGGCGACGGCGCGGCGCCCGCCCGCAGCCGCCTCCGAGCGACGCGGCCTTGGCGGCGGGGCCGCAGCGGTCGCGCCGCGGTCGGCGGCGGCAGCAGCGCTCTGCAAGCGAGCAGCGCCCACGTCGGCAGCGGCGGCGGCCGGCCCACCAGGGGGCTGCCAGGGCTGCCGTTCGGCCGCGGCCGCCGCGCCGCCTCCGCCGCCCGGCGGAGTCTGCGCGCCGGAGGGCTGCTGCCCGTCTGGCCCGACCACCTGGCCCTCGACTCCTGGCTCGGGCTCCGGAGGGGGCCATCGCAAGCGCATGAGGCCCTGCCGGGGCCCCGCGCTGACGGCGCCGCCCAGCGCTGCGCCGAAGTCCCCCGGGCTGGGCGCGCGAGCAGCCGGCGCCAGGGCGCCGCCGTAGTCCCGCTCCAATTTCACCGCGCGGTCGGGCACCGACAGCGGCAGATCGGCGGCCAGCTGCACCAGCGAGCGCGCCGAGGGCCGACGACCGTCGCTGGACCAGGAGGCGCTGCCCGAGGCAGGCTCCAGCCGCGCGCCCCCCTCCGAGCTGACCCGCGCTAAGGCCGCGATCGCCTGCTGGCCGCCGCGGGTGGGCCCGCGCGTCGCCGGGTCGCCCGGCGCCGCGATGTGCGGGCTCAGCCGCGGGCAGACGTCGGCCGGCAGGGCCCCCGCGAGCACCCCGCGCCCCTTGCTGATCGGCGCGATGGGAACCGCGAGCGCTGCGCCCTCGGCCGCCGGCCCTGGGCGCGTGACCGAGGCGTCCTCCTGCAGCGGCTGGTAGTCGTCCGTGAGCTTGGCGACGCGCAGCACCCACTCGCACCCCTCGGCGCTGGCGGGCCCCGCGCCGCCCTGCGCGGACAGCGGCCCCGAACCCGCGGGCAGTCGGGCCATCCTCGCGCTCGGCGAGGCACGAGCCGATCGAAAATCAGCGCGGGCAGCGGCGCCTCGCGCCCGCAGCCCCCGACCGCGGCCTGCTCGCTGGCGAAGCGGCGCAGCCGCGTGACCGAGGCGGAGCTGCGGCGCCCGCCAGGCGGCGTCGGGGCCAGGCCCTCCCACGCCTCGCCGCCGCCGTTGCGCGCGCCCGCAGGCTCCTGGCGGAGGGGGCGGCGCCGCGCCGCGTGCGAGCACACGTCGGGGCGCGCGGCGCGCGCGGGGGCTGGCTTGCCAGCGGCCAGCCCGGAGCCGCGCGCCCTCCGCGCCACCTCGCCCGCCGCGCCCGCAGAGGGCGCCTCGCGGCTGGCGCGGCGCTGGCCCCGCAAGGGGCGCTGCCCGACGCGACGGCGGCGCACTCCGCCGCGGCATGGCCAGCCGGGGCGGCGACCGCGCTGGCCGCGCCGCGAGCGCGCGGATCTCGATGTGCTGCTGGATGAGCGTGCCAGCGCCGCCAGCAGCCCCAGGCGCCGGCGCAGCTGTCGCGAGCGCCCCCGCCTCCGCGGCGCGGCGCTGCGGGCGCCGGCCCCCGACGAGCCGCCGCCGCCAGCCGGGCTCGCCCAAGGGCCCAGGGCCCCCACCTTCTGCGCTATCCGCGCGGCTGGCGCGGCACATGTTTTTCGTTGAATTCACAGAGATAATGCGAGTTTCCACACAGCCAAACATGATTCACATAGTTTTAAAAGTTTCGTTGGACACGCTGAATCTGCGCATTTCCCATGAATAACCCCTCGGTCGGCACAGTCTTCGGCATATGGGGCAGAATGAGAACCCGCAGCCAGCGTTCAAATTTCGAACTGGATGTAGCAACCTAGCCCACACTTGAACCGAACAACCTAACACAGCGCCCAACAACACCCTAATCGAACACCCAACAACACACAGCTGCCCGCGCACCCGAACCCAACACCCATTAGCATCGAACGCCCAATAACGCCCAACAACACCCAACTGCCCGAACACACTAACCCAACGCCCAACAACACCATGATTGAAAGCACCAGCCTAACGCCCGAACAGCCTGGCTAATATGACCGTTGCCCCCTGGGAAACTATTTCCCCGCGCTGCAATCCCGGGGCAGGGGGGGCGAGCCTTGATTGCGCGACGCCGACGCCAAAGACTCACGGGAGAGGCAAGACCAGAACAGGAGGAGCACGATCATATGAGATAAGGAAGCAAGGGCAAACGCGCGCTAACCGCCTGAGGCAGCACTCTTCGCATGCGCACCCCCTTCGGCGATGCGTCACCTCGGCTGGCCTCGGCCCTATGATCCTAAACATGCCGGGCAATGCAACGGGCGGTGGCGCTGTGGCTCGAAGCGGCGCCGTGGACAGCGCTTACTTTAGTACGGTATTTCGGCGCCGCTTAGATCCAGAGGGAGAGTAGAACATGGGGCAGAAGGTCGGATGTATAATTTCGGGGTGTTATGTTGCAGGAGGGTCGGATCTATAACCTAGAATCTAGAATCTAAGACAGAGGCCAACATAGATATATAATATCGAACAGATGAAAGAGGTGCAACCCCAGCGCCGACGCCTAGCGCGTTTTAGCTCCGCTGCGCAGGAGAATTCCGACCCCTCGTGGGGGCGCCGCCGACAAGCGGCAATTCGTCTCGAAATCTCAAGGGCCATTATTTATATTTGCGGGCGACGCTCGACATGCGATCCTGAAGTCAACGATCGATTCGATATTCGACGCTCGACGGTGAATCCGACATTCGTCTCGGCATTCGTCTCTGTCTTCGAACAATACAATGCAAACTTTATCATTTTATTGCATTCGTCGGTGCCGACAACAATCTTGCAACACTTGTGAGTGCCAACGTTTTGCGTGACTCGCCGGCAATGCGCACGAATAGTTGCTCACGAATGGTTGGCTGCAGTTTCGTTTCGTTTTTCCAGGTTGCGCTGTTTCGCACGTTCTCATGTTACTCCGTAGGCACATTCCTGGGATTAGGCAATGTTGTTTGGGAGTTGTGCTTAGTTACTACTGTTTGCATGCTTTTTGTTTCAATCAATTTTCGTTAGTTTGCGCTGGTATGATAAAGCCCGGTGCTACTACAAAGTTGTCACAGTTTGTCCCGTGTTGTCCCTCTTTGTCCCTCGATGTCTCTGGATGTCCCTGGATGTCCCTGTTTGTCCCTGTTTGTCCCTGCTCGATGTCCCTGGATGTCCCTAAATGGCCCTGGATGTCCCTGAGTTGCCCTGGATGTCCCTAGATGTCCTTAGATGTCCCTATGTGTCCTTGTTTGTCCCTGTTTGTTCTGGTGATTCGATGTCCCTGTTTGTCCCTCTTTGTCCTTCGTTGTCCCTCGTTGTTCCTCGATGTCCCTCGGTGTCCCTCGATGTCCTTCGATGTCCCTCGGTGTCACCCTGTCCGATGTGCCTGTTTGATTCTCCTACTCTATAGTATTGCGTATCCTCTTGGTTCTTTTTGTTTGCAGATCCATATCGGTATGCTTAAATTGTTTGGGTGTCTATGTGCCCTCAATGTCCCTCGTAAGATGCTGTCTTCTTGACGTTGAATCGTGGCTTTGCGAGCGGTCGTTGCAAAGCTGACAAAAGCGGACATCGGGGGCCTGGGGGGGGGTATCATTGGGGACATCGGGGACCGAGTGCGGCCCA